>SJYR01001483.1:682349-698358 GCA_006410655.1 Kobus ellipsiprymnus | reverse complement strand
CGCGCCCCGCGCCCCGCGCCCCGCCGGCTTTTGTTATCTCCGCCTCCCAGGCCGCCGGCGCCTCCGGACCGCCAGCCGAGTGCGCGGGGACCTTGGCTCTGCCCTTCGCGGGCAGGGGCTGCGCGGGCCCGGCCGGGGGCGCCGCCGGCCCCGCCATGGAGCTCCGGGCCCGAGGCTGGTGGCTGCTGTACGCGGCCGCCGTGCTGGTCGCCTGCGCCCGCGGGGACCCTGCCAGCAAGAGTCGGAGCTGCGGGGAGGTGCGCCAGATCTACGGGGCCAAGGGCTTCAGCCTGAGCGATGTGCCCCAGGCGGAGATCTCGGGTGAGTGACCCGCGCGCCCGGAGCGCCGCTGCGCCCCCTCCTCTCTCCCGCCCTGCGCCCCCGCGCCCCGCGCCGCCCTCCCTCCGCCCGGGTCTCCTCCACTCCGCCCGGCCCTCCCCGGCCGCCGACGCGCACACTCTGGCCCCTTCCCCGCGGAGCTGTCCTCGCCGCGCAGCCAACGGGGCGCTCCCCGACCCGGCGAGTCCTCCAGGGCAGCTTGGGCTGAGCCGCTGAGTCTGCTGTGGGGGCTCAGCCGACCGCGGCCGTGGGCTCGGGACTCCCCCGGGGCCGTGCGGTCCTTCCCCGGAGGCTCCTGGGGTCGGCCCGGGGATTCCCGGGGGTCCCCAGTAGAGACATCCTCGGGGCCCCGGCGAGGCAGGGAGCGAGCTGTGCGCTTGGGAAGGGGCGAGGGCCGGGGCGGACGGGCGCGACCTCGGCCAGCGGGAGCGGAACGCCGCCTCGCAGGGACTCCTGCGTGGGGAACTTGTGCTCGCCTGGCGCTCCGGGCCGCCTCCGGCGGGGAGTCCAGCTGCAGGTGGTCGGCGCCTTGGATCCCGCCCAGGGGCCGTGCCGTTCTTTGTAAGAGCAGCGCCGTCGCAGGCGGCCTGGGCCCTGCAGCTGCCCGCAGTCCCGCACACCCTCCTGCGGGCCTCGGAGGAGATATAGGGACCGGAGCGGGGGTGAGGGGGGAGCGCGGAGTCTGCGAAGCTCGCAGACACTCCCCCCACCCCCAGGCTCCTTCCTCAAGCTGCAAACGTGTCCAGAGCTGCACCGCGTGTGCACGGCGGTGCAGGGTTCCCGGGACCGGGGTGGAGGGGCGGCAGCCGGGAGCAGAGCTCTAGGCTCCTGCCCTGGGGACGCCTCCCAAGCCGGGAGGGGGGGGCGGGGAGAGACCACACTCGAGTGGTGACGCGGGAGACGGGGAAGGACCGCAGCCACAGGAATTCTGAATGAGAGGGGAGAGTGAGGGCCGCGTCCATGGCCGGGCCTGGCTGGGGACCTGGAGGTGGGTGCCAGCCAGGCCCTTGACCCCTCCCCCCAGAAAGGCAGAGCCCACAGAACACTGCCTGGGCTCCTTGACAGCCCCCTGCCTGGGGCTCTGGAGACCCCCCTCAAGTCCCCCAGGCAGGCCTTCCTGTGCTCCTGCTGACAGAGCCCTGCCATTCATCGTCAGAGCTGCCTCCTCCCTTGGAGGGGCAGTTTTGGTGGGTGCATCTGGGCACTCGGGACCAGCACAAGACCCCCTGCACAGTCGGTTCAGGCTCTCCCCCAACCTTGCCCCATGCAGGGGCCGGATGCCTGGAAATGCTTGACCTTTCGGGTGAATCCCCGAGCCCAAGCGTCTCCCAGCCCCAGTCTCGGCTGGCACTCCCCAAGTCCCCTGGACTCCACAGCCCTCCCTCAGAAGCCCAGTCCCACGCGGCCTTTGTGTCCTTAGGGGCCACCCTCCTCGATCGCATCCACAGGCCTCTGTCCCAGTTAGGCCGAGACACAGAGTGGCAGAGCTTGGGCAGCGGCCAAGGGCTGGGAGCACGGCGGGCAGGCTGGGGAAGGCGAGGCGGGTTGGCGGCCAGGCCTCCTTGGACTGCAGGGTGCAGGGGCTCCAGGGCCCGGGACCGGCACAGCGCGCTGCTGTGCGTGTGATGGGGGACTTTGCAACCGGGGAGCGTGGTGCCAGCCGCGGCTGCGGGTGCCGCCCTCACGGGGCCTCCCTGCCTGGACTCCCTGTGACTCCTCCGCCCCAGCTCCCGGGAGTCCTGTGGCTGCACCCCGCCCCCCGTGAGTGCCCCGCAGGGCCCAGGCACCGAGAGGAGTGCCAGCGCCACGTGGGGTGAAGGAAGCAGGGTGACCTCCGAGGCCGCGGCCGGCCCTGTGTGCGCCTCCTGCTCGACAGCTTGGTGCGGCTCCGCGGGCCGGGCGCCCCCTGCTGGCCGCGTGGCGGCACGACGCTCTCCTGGAGCCGGGCCTTCCGTGTTGTCTTGGGGGCCGGTGGGTGGACTCCTCTGGCCTGGGAATCCCTCCGGAGTGGGCGCCCGAGTTGGCTGGTCGGGTGGAGGCTCCGTGTTTCCCAGGACTGGAGGGGAGGGAGGGCAGCCCTGGACCTGTGGGCGACCTTTCTAGCCTCCACCTCCCCAGGGGGTAGAAACTCTGTGGGCTCACGACAGAGGGGCCATCAGAGCACGAGGGGCTTCTGTTTGTGACGCGTGTAGTTTTTTGGATGGACATCCAGGCTCAGCCAGGGTGAGGGGGCCAGTCATCCCATTTTACAGGTGGGCCTCCCCCCAGCCAGAGCCCTGTGTAGACAGTGAGAGGGAGCCGCCCCTCAACCTCAGTCCGCCTGCAACGTCTGGGAAAAGCCCAGCCCCAGGCTGCGCCTCACTCCCAGGACATGCACACACTCATACACGCATACGCCACACATACACGCGTGTGTGTGCGTGCGTACATGTGATGCACATGTACACACCTGCACGCCCGCGCGCGCACACACATGTATCCACGCGCACGCGTGTGCACAGGCATATGCATACACGTGTACACATGTGTGTGTACAGGTGCCTGTGGTCTCTCGGCTTCACCCAGGGGCTTGCTCCCGGGGCGCCTGCTGGCTCTCCTGACCCTCTGATGCCTCGGTTCATCGTGATCTCTCTGACCCTTCACTAGGGTCCTGAGGGCAGAGGCGCGTCTGTCTGTTCTGTTCTCTGCGGCAGCCGCAGAACCTCGCCCGGTTTCTGGCACGGAGTCGGTTCTCAGTCCACACCCACACACGTCCCACTTTATGCCCGGCCACGGTGGGGGCCGTGGGAGGTGGAGGGCCGGGCCGAGGAGGAAGGACCTGGCTGTCCAGCTTTGAGGTTGGAGGTCGGAGGGGAGCCCGGCGCTGTCAGCGGCTCCTCAGCTCCGGGACCCCAGCTGGCCAGGGGCCCCCAGCAGGGACCACCGCTCAGGCCTCCCAGCAGAAACCATTGCTTCTCCGTGCCGCCTGCCCAAGGCTGTCCCTCGGCCATGGTCAGCGGGCCTCGCACAGACCACCTGGTGCCCAGCCCAGCCCCAGACCAGACTGCTCATCCCGCCCCGTTGAGAGGGCAGAGGCCCAGGGGCCTGCCTGGGTCCCCAGGTGGTCTCCAGCCTCCGCTGAGCCGCTGCTTCGGCCCCTCACCCCTGGAGCCACTGCGGTCTCATCATCCCCAGCCTGAGGACAAGGCTGGAGGGTGGGGGAAGAAGGGTAGGGGCCCAGGGGAGCCAGGAGCCGACAGGCCACTGCATGATGCAACGGCCTGGGCCCCTGCTGGAGCCCCGGCACACCGCTGCGCTTCCCGGAGGGGCAGGGCGTCCTCCCTGGGCCTGGGCCCAAAGGCCAGCCCTGTTGCGGCGCCCGCCCACCGCCACCTGGGCTCTCCGGGCCCCCGTTTCTCCACGTGTGACAACAGACGTAGTCAGGACCGCCCTGAAGGCCGCGGCAGCGGGGAGCGTGCCGGCCCTGTGCACTGTGGGGCTGCTGCCAGCCCTGGGGCCCACGCGGGCCCTTCCGGCAGTGCTGTCTAGCAGGCGGGAGCTCCGTCCTGCCCCAGACTCGGCGGGTCACTCCCCGGGACCGTCTGGTGGGTGCAGTGGGTGGGGGGTCTGGACCTGATTCAGGGGTCACTCCTCGGGACCACCTGGCGGGTGCAGTGGTTGGGGTGGTCTGGACCTGATTCCGGGGTCACTCCCTGTCACTGTCCAGTGGGTGGGGGGTCTGGACCTGATTCAGGGGTCACTCCCCGGGACCGTCCGGTGACTGCAGTGGTGGGGGCTGGACCTGACTCAGGGGTGAGTACCCCAGGCCAAGAAGCCCCGCCACTTCTCCAGCTCCACACTCACCCGCTGGGCACTCAGGTCCAGAGCCCAGTGTGCTGACCCCCAGGCCCGTGGCACTAACGGCTGAGCAGTTCTGGGCTCCGGGCTCCTGGACACCTCACGCCACCCCAGCCTGGAGGCCTGCCCTGGGGCCTCACGGCCCAGGCCTTGCTGGGCCGCCAGCTGCCCTCTCCGCAGCTCCCCGGTCCCGGCCGACCTCTCAGGCCAGGTGGGAGGCCTCTGCGCTGACGGCCCCCGGGGCCTCTGTGCCCCTCCCTCACTGGGCTGGCGGCGGCCTGGCCTTCCCCATGGGTGCACCCCTGGCCAGTCCCGGCGCCTGTCCAGTGAAGGCCCACCGCCCCTGCCCTGCTCAGGAGAGCTCCTCCAGGGGCGTGACCCTTGATGTGCCCTGAGGGCAGCACAGCTGTGACCCTCGGGGCAGGCCTGGAGTGTCCTCAGCACCACAGCAAGCCAGGTTGCCCGGCAGTCACAGGGATGTCCTATCCAGGGTGGGTGACTCCGGAGGGCTGGCCAGCAGTCTCAGTAAACTGGCCCCGTGCTGGCCCTAGTTAGGAACAGTATCAGCCTGTGGTGGACAGGCCTCCTGGCAGAGGGGCTGGGTCACGCTGGCCTGGCGGCAGGCGGACCCCGGAGCCGGGGAGGGGAGCACAGAGTGGGTGTGGGTGCCCCGGGCCTGTGCTCGGCCCCCCAGAGACACGGGCGCAGGTGTCAGCCCGGCCAGGCCAGCCCAGGGGGACAGGCCTCGGCCCCTGGAGAGAGGCCGGCCAGCTATCCCTGAGGCCTCAGCTTATTTCTGGAGCATTTCAGACCAGGGCTCAGGACCAGCCCTGTGCCTGGTGCCCGCCCTGACCACGTCCAGCCACCAGGCTAGTCCTGTGGGGCCAGGCCCCTGCGCACGTTCGGGTAGGGCTCCAGTGCAGGGCCACCCACCCTGTGCCCGCTGGCGGCCTTCTCATTGCACGCGTCTAGGAACAGGCCTGGGCAGGAGCCCCGAGTTGCCTGCAGCCTCTGGGCAGGGCTGGTTCGGGCGGGGTGGGGGCTGCGGCCGTCCGCTGTCTCCCCGTGGGGTAGGGGGTGCTGGCCTGTCTTCCCGGCTGTGGCCTCTGCCCTGGGGGTACAGCCGGGCCTCCCACTCTCCTAACTATTCCTGCTCTGGCCGCGGTGCAGGGGCACCCTGGGTGTGAGGGGTGCAGACCTGCTCCGCTGGCAGGAAGCGTGGGAGCCTGGGCAGGTCGGGGAGCCCCTGCGGGGCCAGGACAGCCTCAGCCCAGCCCGCATCTGCCTGTGGCCTTGGCGTCAGCTCCCACTATCCTGGCACACACGCGCCCTCCCGCAGGCCGGCCCCCCAGCCCACCCGCACCGGCGTCCCTCAGGGCGTGGTTCCCGGCGTCCTGAGCGCTCCCCACCCCGCTCTGGGGGCCCTCTGCCCCCAAGGGTGCTCCCCAGACCGGACACCTCAGCAGTGAGATCTCTGGGCACCAGCTGCTGGGCGCCGAGCTGGGCTGGGCACTGGGAGCCAGGCACGTAGCCGCTTCCCCGGGGCTGCCCATGGAGATGCCCCAGGCTGGGCGGCTCCATGGCAGGGGGCTGTGGTCTTGCAGTGCGGGAGCTGGAAGTCCAAGATCTACGTGGTTCCTTCCAAGACTGTACAGGAAGACTTGTTCGGGTCTCCTCTGCTTCTGGAGGTGGTGGGCGACCCTTGGTCTGGGGGTCTCTGATTCATCTTTACAAGGCCTGTGCCGGCCTGCATCCGGATTCAACCTTATGGAAATAAGGACACAAGTCCTATCAAGTTAGGAGTAGAGCAGTTACGTCTGCCGGAGAAGGCAATGGCACCCACTCCAGTACTCTTGCCTGGAAAATCCCATGGATGGAGGAGCCTTGTAGGCTGCAGTCCGTGGGGTCGTGAAGAGTGGGACAGGACTGAGCGACTTCACTTTCACTTTTCACTTTCATTCATTGGAGAAGGAAATGGCAACCCCCTCCAGTGTTCTTGCCTGGAGAATCCCAGGGACTGGGGAGCCTGGTGGGCTGCCGTCTATGCGGTCGCACAGAGTCGGACAGGACTGAAGTGACTTAGCAGCAGCAGCAGCAGTTACATCTGCAAAGACCCCACATTCAAGCGAGGCCCCATCCTCAGGTCCGAGGGTTTGGTGTGTGGACTAGAGACAGGATTCAGTCGAGGTCAGGGGCGCTTCCCGTCCAGTGAGCAGGGCTCCTGGGCTCTGGGAGTTCCGTGGGGGGTGGGGGCTCCCTGGGCAGTGCAGCGGTGGGGCCTTGTGACGGGGTGAGGGGGTCAGGCCATCCTTGGCTCGCTCCTCTCCCCCACTGGCCCTCAAGCATCTCAGGAGGTGGCCGGGGCCCTGCCCCCGCGGGCCTGAACGTCTCCATCGGAGTCAGGTGGGGGGTAGGGAGCAGGGTCCTCTGTCTTTGACCATCCCGACCTGCTGAGGCGTCTCCCTGGTGGCAGGGACCACCCAGAACCCGGTGGGCAGTGAGGGCCCGGCGGGAAGATCTCCACAGGAGGCAGGGCCACCGGGCTGGGACCGTCGTGACTCCGTGGCGCCGGTGTGTGTGGACAGGCTTGAGGTCCCGCCGACGCGAAGGAGGCCCTGGGAGGGGATACAGCGTGCGGGGCGGCAGTGAATGTGTAGGGGGCGGGAGTGAGTGCGAGGGCCGAGGGGCCGGCTCCTGGCTCCATCTGCTGCTTTGTGCTGGACGCTCCTGGGTTCTGGAGGCTTGGCAGGGTGACAGGACAGCCTCGGGGGCTCCCCCACGCGCTGTCCCCCCATCTCAGCACCCCAGAGGCCCAGAGCCCCGCCCACCGCCCCCACCACGGCTGGAAGGCGGGGCCCTGGGCGGCTGGCGGGACGGCCAAAGCTCTGGGAGGCTGTGCTGTGCCAGGCCCCGGGCCCCACAGGTGGACGGGGTGAGCACAGCCAGGCCTGGGGCCGAGGGGAGGACGGGGCCGGAGCTGACCACACAGGAGGCCCCACAAAAGCACCGGCTCTGGCCCTGCCTTCCGCAGCCCGTCTGCCCACCGGGTGCCCACGAGCCAGGCCAGGCCCAGGTTCGTGGCCCCGCCTCCTTCCTCCACTCCCTGGCCTCCGCCCGGCCCTTGCCTGGCAGCCAGCACCCCCAGCCTTCCAGAGCTGGCAGGTTAGGGGCTTGCAGGGCAGGCCGAGTGCCACCTGGTCCCACCGCTTAGTGGGTTGGGGGGAAACTGGGTCCCAGCGAGGGGTCCCCACTGCTCGGGGCCCTGTCCCTGGAGTGGCTGCTCCCCGTGGCCTCCCTGCCCTGGCCTCGCTGTGCCCCCGGTGCCTGGGGTGGGCACGGACAGGGTGCCCCAGAAGGGAGCAGGTCAGGGGCGGAGCCATCATGAAGGCCCCGCGGGGGTGCTGGGGGGCATCCGTGTGGCTCTGTCCATGGGCGCTGGGCACGTGTTCCAGGTTGCAAGGTGTGGTCGGTCAGAGGATGGAGCTGGGGGTGAGGTCACAGAGGCCCTCACACCTGCCCTGGCAGACTCCAAGGACCGACTTCTCCAAGGCTGGGGGGCAGGTGGCGAGTCCCAGGTGGGGCCGGGCCAGGAGAGGAGTGGGGCCCATGAGACCCCCGCGTGGACCCAGGCTGCAGGACAGCCTCCTGAAGTCAGAGCTGGTCCTGCTGATGGCGCCTGAGGTTTGAGCCCCACCTGCCAGGAAGTCCTGGCAAGAGGCGAGGACCCTCACCCTCCCACCCATGCATCCTTCACCGCTGCGCACACACCCGTAAGCCACGGGCCCCCTCTATGGGATCAGGGTCTAGTGAGAAGCTCAGCCAGGGCTGCGAGGCCCCCCAACCCCCACAGTCCATGGCCTGGCCATCAGCGGCTGTACCCTGCGCCTGTGTGCCCTGCTGTTGGCCTGGGGCGCGTGTGACCACAGTCACACCGTTAGTCCAGTGGCCTGAGGGGTAGGTCGGCACATCTCCCTCCCACGTGGGCAGCCAGCCCTGGACAAGTGCCCCTGCGCCTCCCTGGGGGGCGACTTTCCTTAGGCTCACTGTCCGCCCAGGAGCCTGTGGCGTGGGCCACCCTCCGCAGCACCGAGGCGGTGGCCAGCCGGCTCATCCCTGTGTCTAGACGCGTCCTGGGCCCCAGGGCCGCCTGCAGCGCTCTGGGCCCCTGTGCTGAGCCACGTGCTGCGTCTGTGTGTCCTGTGGCAATGGGGGTCCGGGTGCCCATCCAGGCTCCGGGCCGCGGGGAGCACCTCCCGCCGCCTGTGACCACCCGCAGACCCCCCGGGGCACGGGTTATGCCCCCTGCCACAGGGCTGTCTCGGGCGTTCACGCCCGCCTCCCGTTGGCTGCAGAGTTCGGGACACACCGGACCCACAGTCGTACTTTAGAGGCTCTAACGACGTTTAGCCCCACCATCCCCAACCCCCTCCTTTGGCCTGGCAGTAGCTGTCCCCAGGGCACTCAGGCACCGTGGCAACCTCTCTTCAATTGACCTAACACCCAGGTGACCTCCCTGTCACTGTGTATTTGGGGGCTGAGGGGACACGGGGGCAGCTGTGGGTCAGACGCACAGCTGAGCGCCCTCCCCCAGGGTAAAGCGGGGTCCCCAGCCAGGAGCAGCTCCCTGGGGCGGTGTGGTCATCACAGTGCGCAGGGCAGGGGACAGGGAGTCCAGGGCCCCCGTGGAGTGCAGGTCACTCCGGAACAGGTCAAGGGGCGGCTTCCAGAAAAACCGGTCACACCTCACGGGAAGCACTTGAACCACAGCTCTAGACAGGACGCAGTCAGTGGCCAGGGGAGGGGGCGGCCCTCTGCTTGGGGCCAGGACAGGCTTCGGGGTTGGGGATGGACTTGGCTCTAGAAAGATTGGCGAACTGTGATGGACAGATTCAGGTGTGAAGGCAGGTCATTTGAGGCTGAGGTCCTTAACCAGGGTGCCCAGGGGAAGCCCAGGCTTAGAAATCCAGGAGCTCATAAACTTGACTGAGAAAGAGAGTGCCTGGAGAATCCCATGGACAGAGACAGTCCTTTTTTGCTCACCTTTAGCCAGAATTTAGCGCTTCTTGTCACTATGAACAAGGCGGCGATGGCAGTCTGGAGTCCGGGGCTCGCCCACCGTGGGCTGCTGGGCCCCCTGCCCCTTTGCGTCTGGAGTCCGGGGCTCGCCCACCGTGGGCTGCTGGGCCCCCTGCCCCTTTGCGTCTGGAGTCCGGGGCTCGCCCACCGTGGACTGCTGGGCCCCCTGCCCCTTTGCTTCTCGAGCAGATGCCTCCAGGTGCCGCTTCCACTCGCAGCTCTGCGTCCCCGGTGGGTGTCAGCCAGCTCGCGGGCGCCACCTCGCTTGCCCGTTATCACACTTCAGCAGCCACGTCACCGCACCTGTGTCTTCCTTCACTACCCCCTGCATAGTCTTTTCTTTCCTAAGCGTTACTCTGAGAAAGGGTCTGTGGGCTTCAGTGGACAGTCAAGGGCACAGAGGAAGGAGGCCTCTGCGTGGTGGGCTGGACCCTCAGGGGGGTCCTGGCGGGGCCGTCTGTTCCAGGAGAGCCTGTGGGCCAGGGGTGGGGGTGTGGGGCACACAGATCAGTCCAGTCCTTTGGAGAGTCCTTGAGCTCCTACTGTGTGCCCGGCACTGTCCTTGGTGCTGAAACGCAGCCACAGTGCTCTCTCTGCAGGCACTGGGCAGCTGTCAGAGGTCTCAGGTGAGCTGCAGCTCTGCCGGCCGAGGTGACCACGTGTTGCTTTTGTAAGTTACAAGTATAGAGAACCTGTGTAGGGTTAGATGGGTGCGTGTGGTGTACAAGCTTCACAGCTGGCAAAGAGCCTGCGTGCCAGTGCAGGAGAGAGACCCAGGTTCAATCCTCGGGTGGGGAAGATCCCCTGGAGGAGGAAATGCAGCCCACTCCAGTATTTTTGCCTGGAGAATCCCATGGACAGAGGAGCCTGGCGGGCTATGGTCCCTGGGGCCGCACAGAGTCGGACACGACTGAGCGACTTAGCACGCACATGTGGTGTACTGTCATATGCGCCCCGCCCCCCCCACCTTGACTGTAAGCAAAGACCTCTCCCAGCCTGGGGTGGCCCAGGGCCCCACACTGCACGACCACTCTCGCTGAGAGCCGTGGTCTTCCTGCCCTGTCCTCCCTGGGGACTTGAGATGCTCGTTCAGCCACAGCTCCCCTCCCGGCCCAAGGGCCCTGCGCTGCCCGTGCAGGACTCTTGCCCTGGGTGGACTGCCCACCCCCAGCCGTTCCTGGTGCACGGAGCCCAGCCTCCAGCCCCTCTGCTATCTGGAGTTTCCAGCTGGAGGCCAGGGGTCGTGGGTGCACTTGGTGTGCAAGGCCAGAGACAGAGGAGGACGATCCTGAGGCTGGGCACCCAGAGTGGGGACACAGAGGACCGCTCTGAGCAGGGTGGGCGCTGCCACAGGGCTTCAAAGGAGGCAGCCTGCTGGGCTAATGGGCAAAGCCCCTCCCCTGGCCCAGGGCCAGGTCTTTCGGATCCAGTGGCCATTCCCAGTGGCCGATGTTTTAGGAAAGAGGTGGAGCCATAGCAGAGGCGAAAACCTGGCTGCCCGGACCCAGCCATCCTGCCAGGGTTCAAGCCCAGCTCCACGCTCAAGCGCTGTGTGACCTTGAGCCGTTACTGAACCTTCCTGAGCCTCAGAATGCCTCTCTGTAAAACAGGGATGGTAGCAGCGCCTGCCACGTGGAGTGGCTGTGAGGCTGGGTTCTCGTGTGGCACACACAGCACAGGGCAGCCAGGGTGCACGTGTGTCTTGGGGGCGTCACGTCAGGGCGCACCTGTTGGAGAGGCAGGCCCAGCCTGTGTCCAGAGGTGGGGAGACTGACTCCTGGGGGTGAGGCAGGTCGGCCTGCATGGCCAGGCCCTGGGGCCCTGCTGGGGGTCAGTGGGGTGTGGGCAGGAGGCGGGTCTCCCCGTCGCCGCCACCGCGTCCTGGGTGGCACTGTCTCTTGGTGTCTCTGCTCGCATTTGGCTGGTCCAGAGAAGCTGGGGATTTCAAGAAGCGTCAGCTCTGGGCCCCCCAGGAGGAGCAGCCCGCAGTGTAGGAGGGTCCCTCCCACCCCCCTCCCGCCCCCCTATGTGTATAAGAGACAGCTCCCACCCCCCTCCCGCCCCCCTCCCGCGAAGTCCAGGACCAGCCAGGGGGGCTCCTGGTGCAACCTGGAGGGTGGCAGCTGGCTTTCAGAAAGGGGTCCAGCAGAGTCTCGGAGGGCGCTGCAGAGACGGGAGGCGGTGGGGAGAGGTGCCCATGGGACCTTGCTCACGGTCAGCCCACGGCCAGCCTGGGGCCCTGGCGGCCCACGTCAGGCCTGTCCTTGCCCAGCTCGCTGGGGCCGACCCCTCAGTGTCCCTTTGGCCCTCTTTGGGGATGGGGTTGTCTGCCCCAGGAATCCTGGCTGCCCCGGGCAGGGCCATCCTACCTCTGCCTGGTGGACGTGGCTGGACAGAGTGGGGACCGAGACACTGGTTGCCTGGGAGGTCCAGATTCCCTGCCGACCGTCTCTGACAGATGCTTCAGCTTGACCGTCCCTGAGGAGCTGAGCTGGAGAAGTCAGGAAGCAGGCGGGTCCTACCTTCCCACCTGCCCCCAGGAAAGAGGAGGCCAGGGTCCCACCTCTGGGGAGCCGGGCAAGCAGCAAGTGCTGAGCTCAGCTGACTGCCCAGGGCTGGGAGCCCTCTGCGTGTCAGCTTGTGGGGCCCTTTCCAGTGGCTGTCCCGGCCCCAGTCCCTCCCAGGTGCGGGTGGGGTGGCTGCTGGCCCTGCATGCTCCTGCCGGTGTCCTGGGTCACTGAAGGGATGGTGCAGCCAGCGGGGTGGCCAGGGCTGTGTCTCGTGAGGCTCACTCTGCCCTCATCTTCCAGGAGGCTGGTGGGCCCCGGGTGCCAGGGACATTCATCTCCTCCCCTTCAGTGAAGACAGGGAGGCCTGCGGGCCGGTAAAGGAGGTAGCGTTAAGCAGCAGGTCTGAGCCATTGAGCAAGTCTCAGACCCGCCCAGCCTCAGTCTTCTCATCTGTAAGATGGGGATAATTGTATCTTCCTGTTGACAGAGACAGTGAGGCCCATCATTCTCCAAGGAGGCTGGGGGCTGTGGGAGGGCAGGCCCCCTCTGACGCCCACCTTCCTGCTTCTGCTGCTCGCCTGGGCGGGGTCTGAGGGCCTCAGAAACCGGTACACACATGGTGGGGAGCATGGGTGACTCAGGCTTCTCCCCACACCCCACAAAAGACTGCCAGATTTAAAAGATCACACTGCCGGAGACCCGTTTAATAAATTGGTATTTCAGGTTAGTTAATCATTTGAGCGCATATATCTTGAATATTTAAATTTCAAATAAATAACAGTTGTGTTCTTAGGATAAACGTCTCCACATATGTAGCGCAAGAATGTCCCAGATGTTGGGGAGGGGGCTTTGCGCTCATTTTTGTGGTGAAATATGCATAATACAGTTTCCCACCGTGATTTTAAGTGTACGTCCGGTGGTCCTGCAGGCACCGACGCTTGTGCAGCTGACCCCACCAACCACTTGCAGAGCTTTCATCTTCCCCCAGCTCTGTACACACTGAACCCCCCACCGCCTCTCAGTCCCTGCTCATCACCGTGCCGCTTCCGTCTCTAGGGCCCTCACTGAAGTGGAACCCTAAGCGTTTGTCGTTTCGAGCCTGGCTTTCAGGCTCCGCATCTTGTCCTCAGGGCTGATCCACACGAGTGTGCCGGTGCTTGGTGACCCCCTAAGGCTGCGTGCCGTCCGTCCCCTTGTCTGGCTGGCCCCCCATTGCGTTCATCACTTCACCAGACAGCGATGTGGACACGTGGGCTCTTTCCACCGTTTGGCCTTGTGCCTAAAGCTGCTGTGCACAGGGGTGCACAAAACTGCATTCAGCTCCTTGCTGTCAATGCTTTGGGGCCAGATACTTTTATTCTGGAAAATAATGCACCGTTGATCTGAAATGCACTTGTAACTGTGTCTTGACCAAATCTGTGCCCCACCCCAGTCGTGCCTTCGGGGTTGGGCTCGGAAGCACCCACGCGCGGCAGGAAGGTGGGCGATGCTGTGCCTGGAGGTGCTGCCTGGGTGGCGATGCCGAGTCAGCACCAGGGTGGGGGGGCACCCCACCTGCTCCTGCCCGGGGCCCTCCAGGCGGGCGGGCCATGGGTGACCGGCTCGGTGGCAGAGCATGTTGGCTCCTGCCTCGGCCTCCGCCCTCCTGCTCAGGAATTCCCCTGGGACTGGAATCAAGGGCGGCCTTGCACTAAGAGAGGCGGGGAGGCCCGGGTCCTTCTGGGTCCTGTGCAGCAGTCCGGACTGAGTGCCCTGGGCCCGTGGCTCGAGCTCCCTGAGTGGCTCCGGCAGGAAGAACCAGAGGGGACAGTCATGAGTGTGAAAGGACCCTCGGACCGTGCGGGCCCCCAGCACCCGTCGGGTGGTGGTGGGGCCCCTGGAGGAATGAGGGGGTCCTCCTGGGCGGTGGAAGCGCCCTGCCACGCCAATCGCAGCAGCAGGGAGCACCAGCTCTGGGGAGGGTTCGGGTCAGGGGTGTGCTGGCTTTCCAGTGGAGGCGGAGGCCCGAGGCTGCAGGTTTGCAGCTGCGCTGGTGCCCAGCCCCATCTCCTGGAATGCTGGCACAGCCCAGAGAATCTCTCTTTGGACACAGGTCCCTGAGCACCAGGTCCAGCTTGGGCCTGGGCAGAAAGGCCCCCACCGGCGGGCCCAGCAGCTCTCTGGCTGCCAGGGAGGGTGGCCAGGCAGGAAGCCCCCACGGAGGCTGCTCACGCTCCGAGAGGTCAGAGGCTGGGCAGGCGCCTTGGCCCAGAGGAACCTGGAAGGCTTCCTGGACGAAGGGCTAGACGAATGGGTCTTGAAAGAAAAAGTAGGGCAAAGGGGAGGGTGTGTGCAACCCGGGGGGCTGGGGGAAGCAGCAGGTCAGACAGGGCGCCAGCAGGGGCGGCTGTGACCTTGGACTTGGCTGCCAGGTTTCCTGGGGAGCGGCTGGCTTGGGGGGGTTGGTGAGCAGCCGAACCCATTTGTCCGCTCCGTCCTCATTACTGGGCGTGGCCAGGGACAACTCCTGTCCCTGAAGGCTCCTGCAGTGGCCCCGGGGTCTGCTGTCTTCTAGCCCAGCAGGGGGCTGTGTCCACCACCTTTCTGGGGTTGACAGGCCAGCGTGGGGCCTTTGTGAGGATCCTGCTGAAGGGCCCTGGGGCTGCAGCACCCTCTTCTGCTATTCTGGAATCGCCCTGGCAGACGCGGCAGAGGGGGGCGGCACTGGTCCATCTCCTGGGCTGCTCCTGGCCCAGAGGTTGGGTGGTCAGGCGAGGGAGATGGGAGAGCCGTTCGGAGCCTGAGTTCCCGGGGCCGCCCTCAGGGACGGGTCTGCAGCATCTCGAGTGAGTGCCCTCTGCAGCCTGGCCTGGGCGGAGGATGAGTGAGCTGCACGGAGCTTGCCCTGGTGGGCGAGGCTTCCGAGGGACACCTCACTCCCAGGCCCCGAAAGGACCCTCCACCCTGCAGCAGGGCCTGGGCTCACAGGCAGAGCAGACACCCCTTCATCCCCCGTTTATTCTGAGGCCTCAGTGTGAGCCGTGGACCGAGCACTGTGGGAAGGCCGGTGGGAGGGGGCCTGGCCCCTCAGCCAGAGCTGCGTCCGGGCCCACATCCAGGGGGGCCTACCGCCTCACCAAGGCAGCCTCCAAGGCCAGTGCCCACTGGTGGGGTGGCCTGCTCAGTGGTCTCTGAGCAGAAAGCAGGCGGCAGGGGGCAGCCTTGGGAGCTGCCTGGTGGAGCCCCCTGCTCCGGGGCCTTGGGCGCTCTGGGCTGCCTTGGAGAGGCCACTTCGCTGAGAGCTGCCTGTCCAGCAGGTCCCTGTGCAGCCAGCCTGGGGGGGTCCCTGGCGTGCGGCGCTGCGGGGAGGGGTTTCTTGGCGGGCAGGCCCTGCAGTGGGTCCGGCTTGTGCTGTGGCAGCCGGGACCCAGGGGTGGGGCTGCAGGGAGTGGCGGCGACGGGGGAGGCTCAGTAGGAAGCCTGGGCGTGTGGGAGGGGGACCCAGGAGGAGGGGACTGGGCCAGGGCGGGTGTGGCCAGGCGGGGGCCTTATATTTCGCAGGGGAGGCAGACAGGATGTTAGGGTGCAGACCGGGATCACCGAGTCAAGACTAGGGGCGGGTAGGGAGTACGGGTGGCTGATGGTGGCCTTTGAGCGCCCAGCGCAGGGCTCTGGTCGTTGTCATGGGGAGAGGGGGCTCGCTGGCGGGGGGCTGCCATGCTCCTTGAGGAGCGAGCTGGCGCCCCCCTCGCATCCCCATGCCGTGCGGGGCGGGGCTGCGGGAGGAGGCGGCGCCGCGCGGGGAGCCGCGGCCCGGACCGTGCGCGCCCGTGCTGCGCGGGGCTGCGCGGGGGGCGGCCGCCAGTGCGTCCCACTCTGCCGCGCTTCCGTTCGGCCGCCTCTCCCGGGTGGACCCCAGACCTCCACGCACCAGCGCCCGGAGTCGCACGCCGCCTGCCGGGACCGCCGCCGCCGAAAAGGGGGTTCGGGCTAAGCCCGGGGGCTGGCATCCGAGCGCGGGGACCCGCCGGCACCCTGCACCGCCTCCGTCGCCCGCGTCCCTCCGCACTTCCACTCCCGGGCGCGTCACCCCCACCCTTCCTACTGAGCCTCCTCGCCGCTCACTCTGTCGCCCCATCACCATCGCCCAGACCCCACCTTCAGTCCGGCCTGCCCCACCTTCGCCCGCAGCGCAAGCCCCTCGCTGTCTCCGTGTGCGCCCCATCGGGCCCCCGTCCTCACCGCGCCCATCCGTCCTCCACCTTCGC
>SJYR01001483.1:656897-671589 GCA_006410655.1 Kobus ellipsiprymnus | reverse complement strand
GAGGTGGGGCAGGCCGGGGGGGGCGTCTGGTGGCCTGACCGCTGCCCGCAGGTCTCCGAAGCCAAGGCACAGCTCCGAGATGCTCAGGACTTCTGGATCAGCCTCCCGGGGACGCTGTGCAGCGAGAAGCTGGCCATGAGCTCGGCCAGCGACGAACGCTGCTGGAATGGGATGGCCAAGGGCCGGTGAGTGTCCCGCCACTGCGGCCCCTCGGCTTGTCCGTGGCCCTGGGTGCGTCATGCCCTGCGCCGAGTCTGACGTGGGACACCCCACAGGACCCAGAGCCGGGACGAGGCCAGGTCCCCACCGTGTACACACACTCAGTGCTTCCACGCTCTGCTGCCGGGGCCTGTGTGGGCTCCTGGCAGCCCTGAAGGCCTCGGTATTGGGGGGGGGTCTCAGGCTTGCCACTACCCTGACTGGAGGAGCAGGGACTGGATAGGGTTGCTGGGGCTAGGCCCCTTTGTGGGGAGCAGGACAGTGACCCCGGGCTTGTCTTTCTGGCCTCCAGGTACCTCCCCGAGGTGATGGGTGACGGCCTGGCCAATCAGATCAACAACCCCGAGGTGGAGGTGGACATCACCAAGCCCGACATGACCATCCGGCAGCAGATCATGCAGCTGAAGATCATGACCAACCGCCTGCGCGGCGCCTTCAGCGGCAACGACCTGGACTTCCAGGACGCCAGTGAGGGCGCCCGGGGTGGCGTGGGCGTGCCAGGGGGCCTGCTGGGGAAGGGTGCAGGGTCGGGGGGCCCTAGATGGGGAAAGGTGGCGGGGGGCCCACCCACCCCAGGGCCCAGGTGGCTCGAAGGCCCAGTTGCTGCCCAGCTGTGGTCCCGGTCTCCAGCACGGCTGTGAGCCGGCCAGCACGTCCACCCAGCCTCGGCAGGCTCCAGGAACTGCCGTCCCCAGCACGGGAGGCCCAAGTAGAGGGTCGCGGCCCTCGGGGTCCCCTAGAACCTCCTCCCCTCTCCTCCCCAGGCGACGATGGCAGTGGCTCAGGCAGCGGCGAGGGCTGCCCAGACGAAGTGTGCGGCCGGAAGGTCGGCAGGAAGAGCGCCAGCTCGCGGACGCCGCTGACGCACGCCCTCCCGGGGCTGTCGGAGCGGGAGGGCCAGCAGACCTCGGCCGCAGCCCGCGCCCTGCCCCGCGCCAGCCCCCTGCTGCTGCTGGGGCTCGCCCTGGCCCTTCCGGCAGCCGCGCCCCGGGGGCGGTAACTGCCCCGGCTCCGGGACCGGGGCCAAGGACTGACTTTGCCAAAACCCGCAGCAGACGATATTTAACTCTCTGGGCCGGGAGGCCCCGAAGCGGGACAGGAGGGGTCGTCGAGGGACCCTGCTTGTGACTGTGTTGGGGGCAGGGCGGGGGACTTCGCCCGGCCCCCTGAACTTTTACTTTTGTACGGGGCCCTCAGGTCAGCCAGGGACGGTGTACCCCAAAAGCCATGCGTTTCAGAGACCTCGAGGTGCCGCTGGCCGTCTCTCCCCCCAGCCCCTGCGGCACCAGGGCGGGTGAGGAGGCTGCCTGACTGGTGTCCAGCTAAGTGCGGGCTGTGCCCTCCTCTCCCGCCACTGAGCACCTGGGGCTCAGGTGTCTGAAAGCCACGCCCAGTCCTCAGGCCCAAGAACCCCCCAGAGGGTGTCAGGGTTCCCAGCAGCAGGCGAGCGGGGCCTTTGGGATTATGCATGAGCCCTGACCCCACCCCCAGGACCCTGTGGGGGCCCCCTCTCGGCGGCGGCGCTGGACTGCGCTCCTGGCTGTCAGCGAGGCCTGCACAGGGACTTCCAGAGACGCCGCCTGCCCCCGCCCTTCCCCCCCCCCACCCAGACCAGGGCCACGTCCCAGCTCAGGACGATGCGGGCCAGGGCCACAGCCGACCCCTGGCCGTGGGGATGCTGGGTGGCTGGGGAAATCTGAGCTCAGGGCTAGCGAGACCCAGCACCCAGGCCGAGGGCCTTCCCTTCCCTGACCTTGCCGGCCGCAGGCCAGGGCACTCGACAGTTAAGGGCTTTCCTAGCCGCACCTCCTCTACAGGCCCCTCCCGCCCTTCTCACCCAGAGCTGCCTTCTCGGCTCCTCCCCGGAAGCTTCTGAGGGTCCCAGGTGACCTTCCGCGGCCGGGGTCTCTGCAGGCTCCTCCCCAGGCCAAGGCCCGCCCTCCTAAGCCCCGTCCACTGCAGGCTCTGGGGAGGGGCCGCTCCCCGCCACAGAGGGCTCGGTCAGGGCAGGGTGGTCTGGAGGGTCAGGGGATGCTGAGCCATATAGCCACGCCAGCCTCCTGACCAGCCCCTGGGCCCGGAGAAGGCTGCTTCCTGCCGCTTTGCTTTTTCTCACCAGGTGGAGGGCTTCCGGGCTCTGGGACACGCGGGGTCCGGGGCTGCTCACACAGACACGCCAACCCTATCAGAACTTTGTGCTGGGGTGGGGTCAGGCCAGGGCTCCTGCCTGCTGGTGGGGGCCAGCTGGACTCTCGGCCCGGGACAGCATCACCGTGTGCCCGGACGGCCACCCTGGCTCGCACTCGTGCCCGCCCTCCCTTCATCTCTGGACGGGGCAGCCCTGTGTGGTCAATGGCCGGGCTGGCTGTGTCTCGGGCCACACGGCGTCCGCAGGTGACGTGTGTTCTTCGAGTCCTCATATGAATAAAAGGCTGGAGACTGCGTGTTGCTGCAGTGATTGCACCATACCCCGCCTGGCGGCAGGTGCGTGCTTGGGCATGCCCGGCACACTGGGATCAGTGGGGAGGTGAGGGCGGGCTTGCACACGGGTCCTGCCTGGTGGGGTGGCCCATGGCTGGAGAGTGCGCATCCTGCCCCCAGCCCGGGTCCTCCTGCCATCCATCCTCCCTCTCCCCGCTCTGGACGCACACGTCTGGGCATGTCCAAGAAACTTCCCGTTACCAGTTCCTGCCGAGCAGCCTCAGAGATACCCCGGAGGCCGCAGCGTGGGCGGACCAGCGTGCTCCCGTAGCTGGGCCTGACCTGACACCCTGATGGTCCCGTCAGCCCCCAGCGCCACAGACAGAGCCCTGCCTAGCTGGCATCTCTCCCCAGAGCAGGGACCCCTGCCCAGCTGCCCTGCCTGCCCAAGCAGAGTCCTGCACAACCCAGGTGACACCAGCAGCCCCGCCCTTGCACCCCCATGTGCCCTGCCGCCCCAGTGGGGCAGCCTCCCCAGCGTCATAGTGCGTGCGGGCCCCGGACCCCAGCCAGAGGCTGCAGCAGAGGCACCAGCCACTGACGGTCACTTTATTCAGGTGTCGCCGCCCACACTGGCTTGCCGCGCAAGCGTTCAACAGAGCTTCTTGGTTGTCGGGGCCCTGTAGCGCCGAGGGCCCCCAGCCCGGGGAGGGGCCGGGCAGCAGACTGGGAGGAGGCTTCTGTGGACCCCTCCGAGCAGCATGGCGTGCTCACCTGCCTGCCCCTGCTCGAGTCCTGACAGGCCCCCGAGCGCACTGGCCCAGCTCCTCCCGGAGCCCGAGGTTGCTATGAAGGCCTTCTTCCCTCGGCAGGCCGGGACGAAGCCTCGGGCTGCTCTGGGAGCCCAGTGTGTCAGCGGGGCGCCCAGACGCTCACTCGTGACTGTAGGTGGAGTATGATACACGGCACCTAGACTTGCATGATGGCTTCTGGGCCTCGGACCCCTGCGGCTCGTTGCCAAGCTGCTTCAGGGGCTTCTTTATGAACGTCATTGGGTACATTTTTCCTGTTAGGGAAAGGAGGACACAGGTAAGGCAGCGTCCGGCACAGGACAGCCCCCAGGTCAGGAGGGGAGGGCGCTGTCCTTGTCCCCGGAGGTCTCTCTGCCTTGTTCCTGAGCACTGGGCCCTCCCTGCCCTGGGTCAGGCCTGGGGCCACCCTTGAGCTCCCAAGTCCTGCCCACTCCAGGCCAGGTGCCGGTCGGGGAGAGGCTCCCTCCTTGCCTCCTGTCCCTGTTCATCTCGTGGGGATCCAGAAGTCACAGGCATCCTGACCCACACTGATGGGCACAGAGCAGCCAGCGCCTTGGAGCCACCTGTGCGTGGCCTGGGCACGGGTACACACTCAAGCACACGGGCGTACACACACAAGTGTGTGCACACGCAGGAAATGCATTCTCCACTCCCCTCCAGGTGACACTTGGCATCCCTTTACCTGGAGACAACCCCTCTGTCTAGAAGTGATGGTTATCATCACAGTGCTGCTTCTCAAATTCTGAATGGAGAACTGACTCTCCAACCCTAAGTCCCTAGTGAACAGTGGAAGGATTAGAACCAGGGTGTCTGTGTCCCTACGAGAAAGTGAAGACATGGCAAGTCACCTGTCAGAGCCATCAAAGATGGGGCATGTGGGCAGGACCCCAGGGGACCTCCAGCAGACGCCCCCTGCTCAGCAGGGACTCCTTCCAGAGAGGACCTAGCCTCCAAAGTGAAACCTGTGTGTGCCCACTTAGTCACTCCGTCGTGTCTGACTGACCCATGTACTGCAGCCCGCCAGGCTCCTCTGTCCATGGGAACTCTCCAGGCAAGAATACTGGAGTGGGTTGCCATTTCCTTCTCCAGGGGCTCCTCCAACCCAGGGATCAAACCCAGGTCTCCCGTATCGCAGACAGATTCTTTACCATCTGAGCCACCAGGGAGGCCAAAGTGAAACCTCTGTGACCCTACTTCCCTCCTTCCTCTTTGCGGCCTAAAAAATAACAAGAACCTCCCCAGTTTCTATTATACTACAAACCTATTTCTATACCCAACCTGGGAAAACAAGAAAAACACCAGGAAGAAACTTATCAAAATTCGCAAAATATGCACCAGCATCTACCTGGGAAATCAGACCAACTGGGCCAAGATGAGAGTAGCAAGAAAGAGGGGTAAGTATTCAGAAATGCCTATTTTGAAGAAGTCATAGCAGTATGGTAACTGTTGAAATGACTGCCTTCCTGGCAGACACATCAAAATGTTGGGCAAAATCAATATTTATTAATATGAAGTCAATAGCCACCTGAGGTCACAGGGGACCTAAGTCCCACATACTTAAAAACACCCGTGTGGCCATAGTGAGTGTGTGTGTGGATACCAGATGCAGCAATATCTCCTTCAGGGCATCACAAGTGTGGAGCTGGCAGCCCTGTGTGGCCTGGACTGGGGAAGGGACAAAAAGTTCTGACTATGAGCAGAGGGGCCAGGAAAGCCTTGCTTCCAGGGCTCTGAGCAGAAGCATCTCCCAGCAGTGTGGGCATCCCACAGATCCCCAGCTGACAGTGGAGAGGAGCAGATACGGAAGAGCCCATGGGATTCTCCCAGTGTTGGCAGAATGTGATTCCCTAGACAGGAGAGGGAATAGAAAATCCCCGGTGATAGGAGCTCAGGTTTCAAAATTCCAACATGCCGAAACACCCCAGCAGAGAGAGCGCCCAAGAACATTAGGTGTGATGGAGACCGGCGCAGTGGATCAGGTGTGCACAGCCGCCGCCGGCACAGCCCAGAGGACACGGCCCAGAGGACACGGCCCAGAGGACACGGCCAGGCTCAGTTCAGGCCCAGCTCTGCCGCCTCAGCCGCTGGCACACAGGGCACGAGCCCCCACACGAGGCCATGCCTTCAAAGCCGGCACAAGGTTTGCATAACTTCCTAGAGACAGACAGAGAAAGCCAAACAACTGAGGAGACGGAGGACCATGTTCCAAATAAAGGAACAAGTGAAACCCCAGGGGGAGAAAGACCCTAAAGAAACACAGATGAGTAATTCACCAGACAAGAAGTCCAAAGCGACATTCCAGAGAAATGCTGACCAAACTCGGGGAGAGAACTTAGGGACACAGTGAGAACTGCAACAAAGAACTGGAAAATACAAAGAAAAGAAGCAACCAGAGTAAAAGAAGTCACGGAAATGGAAATCACACTACAGGGGCCAACTGCAGACGAGCTGACTCGGAAGAGCACGCGAGTGGCCTGGAAGGCGCCATGGGGCCCCCACTCGGCAGCGGGGAGAAAGCGTCTCTTAAAAGGAGGACAGTTTAAAGAGCCCCCGAGACAACATCAAGCATACTCGCATTCACACTGTAGGGGCCCCAGAAGGAGAGGAGAGAGAAAAGGGGCAGAAAACATCCCTTTCCTGAAGAAGGAAGCCGACATCCAGGTGAAGGTCGCGAAGTGTCCCAAACAAGACGAACAAGAGGGACACGCACCAAGGCGTATCCTAAGTAAGATGGCAAAGTGTCAAGGTGAAGAGAGAACTTTAAAGGCAACAAGAGAAAAAGGGTCACAAACAGGGGAGCCTCCATAAGGCTGCCAGCTGATGTTTTTGCAGGCCGGAAGGGAGCGGCATGATGCATTTAAAGTGTTGAAAGCGAAAACCTACAGCTAAAGACACTCCACCTAACAAGATCATCACTCAGAACTGAAGAGGAGTTCCTCAGACAAGCAAAAGCTAAGTCTGCCACCACTGAGCTAGCCTGACAAGAGATGTGAAGGGGCCCTCTTTAATCAAAAGAAGGAAAGGCCATAAAGAAAAATAAGAAAATCTATGAAGGAAAAGTATTTCACTGGGAAGGCAAATATATAGTAAAGGCAGTGGGTCAGCCCCTTAAAATCTAAGCTAGTACGAAGGTTAAAAGACAAAACTCAGAAAATTAACTACATATAACTACAGTGAGGACTTAAGAGATACGCATAAAGATGTAAAATATGGCATCAGAACATGAAATTGTGGAGGAGGGGAGTGAAAAATGTAGTTTCTAGAATGTGTTTGAATTAAAATATGGTTATCAGGGTAAAACAAATTAGAGATATAGATAGATACAGACACAGGTACACAGAGACATATGTATGAACCTCCCAGTAACAGCAAAGCTAAACCCTACAACAGATACACACACAAAAAAGAGAAAGGAACGCAAACATAACGTTAAAGAAAGCTATCAAACCACAAGGGGAGAGAAAGACTGGAAAAAGGAAAGATCAGAGAAGAACTACAAACAACTAGAAAATAAGTAACAGAACGGCAGTGAGTGCACGCCTGTCACTAATCACCTCCATTAAAAAGGCACAACGTAGCTGAATGCGCTTGTTTTGTTTGCTTTAAACTATCCATATGCTGCCCATAGGCGATTCATCTCGGAACTAAAGACACACAGCCTGGAAATGAAAGAGTGGAAAAAGATGTTCCTTGAAGACAGAACAGAAAGAGAGGTGGGGCGGTAATACACATATTAGACAAAACAGAATTTAAAACAAAGTCTACAACAAAAGACAAAGGAGGGCCTCGTATAATGATACAGTAATGATTCCAAGAACAGGATATGATGTTCATAACCACATATGCTCCTGACATCCAAGCACCTCAAACATCTAAAGCCAATCATCCAGATGGAAAGTCGATAAGGAAACGAGGGCCTTAAATGACACACTTGGCCAAACAGGCTCGATACGTGTCTATTGAACATTCCATCCCTAAACAGCAGAATACACATTCTCTTCAAGTGCATGGGGAGCATTCTCCAGGGTAGATGACACGCTAGGCCACAAAACAAGTCTCAACAGATGTATGAAGACTGAAATGGTATCAAGCATCTTTTCTGAACACAGTGGTATGAAATTAGTACTCTACCACAGGAAGAAAGTGGGTAAAAAAACATGGAGACTGACCAACATGCTACTGAAAAAGAAACAGAGTCCATGAAGAAATCAAAGATAAAAAGCACCTCAAAATGAATGAAAATAGAAACATAACTTTCCAAAATCTGTGGAATGAAGCAAAGCAGTTCTAAGAGGGAAATTTATAGCAAAATGTAGGCCTTTGTTGTTGTTCAGGCATTAAGTCCTGTCCAAATCTGCAACCCCACGGACTGCAGCACACTAGGCTTCCTGTCCATCACAATCTCCTGGAGTTTGCCCAAACTCTTGTTCATTGAGTTGGTGATGCTCTCCAACTATTTCATCCTCTGTCTCATCCCCTTCTCCTCCTGCCCTCTATCTTTCCCAGCGTCCGGCTCTTTTCCAATGAGTCAGCTCTTCACATCAGGTAGACAAGTACTGGAGCTTCAGCATCAGTCCTTCTAACAAATATTCAGGGTTAATTTCCTTTAGGACTGACTGGTTGGATCTCCCTGCTGCCCAAGGGACTCTCAGGAGTCCTTCGGCACCACAATTCAAAAGCATCAAATCTTCAGAGCTCGGCCCTCTTTATGGTCCAACTCTCACATCTGTACATGACTACTGGAAAAACCATAGTTTTGACTAGAAGGACCTTTGTTGGCAAAGTGATACCTCTGCTTTTTAACATGCTGTCTAGGTTTATCATAGCTTTCCTTCCAAGGAGCACCTTTTAATTTCATGGCTGCAGTCACTGTCCACAGTGATTTTGGAGCTGAAGAAAATAAAATCTGTCACTGTTTCCACTTCTTCCCCTTCTGTTTGCCATGACTGGATGCCTTGATCTTAGTTTTTATAATGTTGCATTTTAAGCCAGCTTTTTCACTCTCCTCTTTCACCATCATCAAGAAGCTCTTAAGTTCCTCTTCGTTTTCTGCCATTAGAGTGATACCATCTGCATATCTAAGGTTGCTGATATTTCTCCTGGCAATCTTGATTCCAGCTTGTGATTCATCCTGGCAGGTATTCTGCATGCTATAATTTGTGTAGAAGTTAAATAAGCAGGGTGACAACATACAGCCTTGACATACTCCTTTCCCAGTTTTGACCAGTCCATTGCTACATGTCTGGTTCTAACTGCTGCTGCTTATCCTGCAAAGAGGTTCTCATGAGACAGGTAAAGTGGTCTGGTATTCCTATCTCTTTAAGAATCTTCCACAGTTTGGTGTGATCCACACAGTCAAATGGAGCAGATGTAGATGTTTTTCTGGAATTCTTTGCTTTCTCTCTGATCCAAGGAATGTGGGCAATTCGATCTCTAGTTCCTCTGCCTTTTCTATATCCAGCTTGTACATCTGGAAGTTCTCAGTTCACATACCGTTGAAGCCTAACTTGAAGGATTTTGAGCATGACCTTGCTAGCATGTGAAATGAGTACAATTGTGTGATAGTTTGAACATTCTTTGGTATTGCCCTTCTTTGGGATTGGAATGAAAACTGACCTTGTCCAGTCCTGTGGCCACTGCTGAGTTTTCCAAATTTGCTGCCATACTGAGTGCAGCACTTTCACAGCATCATCTTTTTGGATTTTAAGTAGCTCAGCTGGAATTCCATCACCTCCACTAGCTTTGTTTGTAGTAATGCTTCCTAAGGCCCACTTGACTTCACACTCCAGGACGTCTGGCTCTAGGTGAGTGGTTATCCAGGTCATTAAGACCCTTCTTACAGTTCTGTGTATTGTTGCCACCTCTTCTTAATTTCTTCTGCTTCTATTAGGTCCTGACCTTTCTGTTCTTCATTGTGCCCATCTTTGCATGCAATGTTCCCTTGATATCTATCTCCAGTTTTCTTGAGATCTTTTTCTCATTCTATTGTTTTCTTCTGTTTCTTTGCACTGTTCACTTACAGCTTTCTTATCTCTCCTTGCTATTCTCTGGAACTCTGCATTCAGTTAGGTACATCTTTCCCTCTCTCCCTAGGCTTTCACTTCCTTTCTTTTCTCAGCTATTTGTAAAGCCTCCTCAGACAAACACTGTGGTTTTGGTCACTGCCTCCTATATAATGTTATGAACCTTTGTCCATAGTCCTTCAGGCATTCTGTCTACCACATCTAATCTCTTGAATCTATTTGTCACCTCCAGTGTATAATCATAAGAGATTTGATTTGGGTCATATCCGAATGGCGTAGTGGTGTTCCCTACTTTCTTCAACTTAAGCCTGAATTCTGCAATAGTTCAGTTCAGTTGCTCAGTCGTGTCCGATTCTTTGAGACCCCATGGACTGTAGCATGCCAGGCCTCCCTGTCCATCACCAACTCCCAGAGTCTACACAAACTCATTTCCATTGAGCCAGTGATGCCATCCAGCCCTTTCATCCTCTGTCCCCCTCTTCTCCTCCTGCCTTCAATCTTTCCCAGCATCAGGGTCTTTTCAAATGAGTCAGCTCTTCGCATCAGGTGGCCAAAGTACTGGAGTTTAAGCTTCAGCATCATTCCCTCCAGTGAACACCCAGGACTGATCTCCCTTAGGATGGACCAGTTGGATCTCCTTACAGTCCAAGGGACTCTCATGAGTCTTCTCCAACACCACAGTTCAAAAGCATCAATTCTTCGGTGCTCAGCTTTCTTCACAGTCCAACTCTCACATCCATACATGTCCACTGGAAAAACCATGGCCTTGACGAGACGGACCTTTGTTGACAAAGTAATGTCTCTGCTTTTTAATATGCTATCTAGGTTGGTCGTAACTTTCCTTCCAAGGAGTAACCGTCTTTTAATTTCATGGCTGATCACCATCTGCAGTGATTTTGGAGCCCCAGAAAATAAAGTCAGCCACTGTTTCCACTGTTTCCCCATCTATTTGCCATGAAGTGATGGGACCGGATGCCATGATATTTGTTTTCTGAATGTTGAGCTTTAAGCCAACTTTTTCACTCTTCTCTTTCACTTTCATCAAGAGGCTCTTTAGTAGTTCTTCACTTTCTGCCATAAGGGTGGTGTCATCTGCATATCTGAGGTTGATATTTCTCCCTGCAATCTTGATTCCAGCTTGTGCTTCTTCCAGCCCAGCGTTTCTCATGATGTACTCTGCAATAAGGAGTTCATAATCGGAGCCAGAGTCCGCTCCAGTTGGCTCTACGCAAAGAAACAAACAAAATAAACTCTCAAATAAACTACCTAACTTTCCACTTAAAAGATTAGAAAAAGAAGACCCAAGTCCAAACTTGACAGAAGGAAGGAAATAGTAAAGATAAGAGTGGAAATAAATAGAACAGAGACCAAAAAGTGTTAGAAAAGATCAATAAAAATAACAGCTGTTTTTTTTAAAAAGATAAAATTGATAAACCTGTAGCCAGAATTATCAAGGAAAAAAAGGGTGGCCCAAATTTTAAAACTTAGAAATGAAAGAGAACTTACAACCAATATCTGAAAAATACCATCCTATGGAAATACTACAAACAGTTATATACCAACAAATTGCACAACTTAGAAGAAATGGATAAGTTCCTTGAAACACAATCTTCCAAGACTGAATCAGGAAGAAACAGAAAATCTGACCAGACTGACTACTAGCAATGAAATTGAATTAGTAATTTAAAAACTCCCAATAAATACAATTCCAGGGCCAAATGACTTCACAGGTGAATTCTATCAAACATTTTTAAAAGTGGTAACACCTGTCCTCAAACTAATCTTAAAAACTGAAGCAAAGGGAACACTTCCAAACTCATTCTGTGAGGCCAGCCTTACTCTGATATCAAAACCAGACAAGCTCACTATAAAAAGAGAAAATTACCACCCAATATCCCTGATGAACAAAGATGCAAATAGTCTCAACAAAATATTATCAAATTGAATTCAACAATAAATAAATATGATCATACATCATTATCAAGCAGGATTTATTCCAGGGATGCAAAAATGGTTCAATATACGCAAATCAATCAACATGAAACACCACATTAGCAAAACAAAGGATAAAAATCCCGTGATCATCTCAGTAAATAACTAACCAAAAAAGCATCTGACAAAGTTCAATACCCATTTGTGATTTAAAAAAAAACAAACTCAACAAAACTGCTATAGAGAGGATGTACCTCAACACAATGAAGACCATTTGAGACAGACTCACAGCTAACATCATAGTCAATGGTGAAAATCCAAAAGCTTTTCTTTGCACCATTTCTATTTAACACAGTATTGGAAGACAAAGCACTCACACAACAAAAGGCATCCAAACTGGAGGAAAGAAGGAAAACTGTCACTGTTTACAGATGACTTGATGCTATACAGAGAAGACCCTAAAGACTCCACCAACAAACCATTAGAGAAATATTATAATAAATACAGTAAATTTGCAGCATACAAAATTAATATTCAGAGTTCTGTTGCTTTTCTATACAGTAATAATGAATTATCAGAAAGAGAAAATAAGAAAACGATCTCACTTACAATCAAGTCAGATAAAATAAAGCTCCTAGGAATAAATGGAACCAAGAAAGGAAAATACCTGTACTGTGAAAACTGTAGGACACTGAAGAAGGAAGTTGAAGACCATGCATATAAACGGAAAGCTATCACTTGCACATGGATTAGAAGAGTTAATGTTAAAATGACCATACAACCAAAGCAGTCTACAAAGTCAAGGCAATCTCTGTCAAATACCAATGACATTTTTTTTTTCACCGAAATAGAGAAAATGATTCCTGAATGTGTATGGAACCATAAAAGACTTCAAATAGCCAAAGCAATCTTGAGAAAGGAGAAAGAAGGCATCACACGTCTTGACTTCAAACTATGCTACAAAGCTATAATAATCAGAACAGAGTGGTACTGGCACAAAAACAGACACACAGACAGCAGAACAGAAGGAGGAGCCCGGAAATAAGCCCACTCACGCACGGTCAATTAATCTACAACAAGGAAGAAAAAATATGATGGGGGAAAGACGGACTCTTCAAAAAGTGGTGTCGGGAAAACCGGGCAGCTACAGGTAAAATCATCAAGCTGGACCACTATGTCACACCGCACACAAAAAGAAATCAAAACGGACTAAAGACTCGACGGTTAAGACCTGAAACCACACAACTCCGAGAAGAAAACACAGGCAGTATTGTCTCTATCATCATCCTTAACAATATTTTTACGGATCTGTCTCTTCAGGCAAAGGCTTTTAAAAAGCAAAAATAATCAAATGGGACTACATCAAGCTAAAAAGCTTTTGCACAGTGAAGGGAACCATCACCAAGATGAAAAGGCCACCTACTGAACAGGAGAAGATATTTGTAAATGATATGTCTGATAAGAAATAACTACCCGAAACATATAAACAACTCATACAAGTCAATATGTTTTAAAAAGCCCAATCTGATTTTAAAATGGGCAGAGGACCTGAATAAGCACGTTTCCAAAGCAGACAGACAGACAGCCAACATACACACGAAAAGATGCTCATTATCACTAACCAGCAGGGAGATTCCAACCAAGACTTGTGAGATGCCTCTTCACACCTGTCACAAAGGCCATCATCAGAAGGACAATAGATACGTGTTGGCGGGGATGTGGAGTAAACGGAGCCCTCAGACACTGATGGTGGGAATGGAAATTGGTGTGGCCACTATGGAAAACAGCATGGATTAAAGATTAAAAACAGAACTATGATACAACCTACCAATCCCGCTTAGGTATTTATAATCCAAAGAAAAGGAAAACACTAATTTGAAAAGACATATGCACCCCAAAGATGCTGGGAAAGATGGAAGGCAAAAGGAGAAGAGGGTGGCAGAGGAAGAGTTGGTGAGATGGCATCACCAACTCAATTGGACATGAGTTTGAGCAAGCTCCAGGAGTTGGTGACGGACAGGGAAGCCTGGCGTGCTGCAGTCCACAGGGTTGCAAAGAGTTGGACACAACTTAGCAACTCAGTAATGACAAAACACCCCAATATTCACAGAAGCAATATTTACAACAGTCAAGATATGGAAGCAATCTAAGCACCCACTGACAGATGAACGTAAAGAAAGTGTGGCCTATTCATAGAATGGAATACTGTTGTGGCTGTTCAGCCGCCAAGCGGTGTCCAGCTCTTTGCACCGCCATGGACTGCAGCGTGCCACACTCACAGCTGGGGGGCTTTGCAGCCTGGAAGGACGCCTGAAGCTCCAGGACACAAACCTGTCTTCTGCGTCCTTCCTGAGACTCACCCTGCCGCTCCCCACCTCTACAGAACACAGAATGCTGGGTTCTGGGCAGAATCCCGACACCCACACATTCCAGGCCCTTTATGTCAGCCAGCAACATTCCAGGCCCAGTGCCACTGCCCTTGCCCATCCCAAGCTGCCCCTCAGGCTGCGCCCGTCTTGGGTTCCCTGACCGCCCCACCTCCAGCTCCCCGGCCGTCTCCTCCCGAGGTTCCCCTGACCTTATCTGGCCCAGGCCCCAGCCTCCATCCCCAGCACCGCCCCTCCCCTCATGCTGAGGACATGGGCTCCCCGTGTAGCGTCCCAGTGGCCCGCCCCCAGCCCCTGACTCCCCTGCTGGAAGAGGGGCCCATCAACCGCTCTCCGCGCCCCCCTCACTCCACCTCTCCGAGCTCGCCTGCTCTGGGGCACGCCCACCTCGGGCATTGCCAGCCACCAGCCTGCTTGCTGGCCCCTCCACCTGCACCCCTGTCTGTCCCCCATCCTCCCCCACCGTCCTCATGACCGAGTCTGGACTCTGAGGGCCACCATGGCCTCGCGCTCTGCAGTCGCCCACAATCACCCTGGGACACCGCACCCTCCGTGGTCCTGCCTTCCGCCTGCCCCACCTCAGCTGCCCTCGGGGCGGGTCTGGGGCAGGGGGCAGGGCTTCTCTTCCCAGTCCGGAGGCGGGCCGGAGTCCAGGTGGGTGGACGAGAGAAGCCTGGAAGGCAGAGAGGTGGGAGTGAGAGTTCTGGAGGGTGGGGTGAGGGGGCATCGGGCACACACTCGAGCTGGAGTGTGGGGGGACCAGGTTGGGGAGGGGAGGGCAAAGCGGAGGGGGCCTCAGACCACTCACTCCCCGCAGACCGACTCCTCAGCAGCTGTCTGGAGAGGCGGCCCCAGGGAACCCGGCCCTCCAGCCACGTGGCATGACCCTCTACACACT
>SJYR01001483.1:604459-622325 GCA_006410655.1 Kobus ellipsiprymnus | reverse complement strand
TGGGTAGATGATGCATGTATCAGTAGCATTTGTGTTCACAAAACATGCATTCCAAAACAGTTTACAGATATTTGAGGACAAAGTGTAGGAAAGGGGGTTAAAATATTCTTCAAAACTTTAACTTAAAAAATAAGTCTTCCTCAGGTGCCTGCTGACTTCCCCAGGGCTGCCGGGGCAGGCGGTGGTGATCTTTGGAGACCAGCAGAGTGCTCTCCATCTTTCCCCTCCCATCTGTGGAGAAACCAGAGGCCGAACCAGCCGCCCAGCCTCCTCCTGCCCTGCTCTGCCCCAGCCCTCGGCACTTGGGCAGTGTGCTCCAGCTCCAGGCACAAGCTCCCCCATCCTTCCTCACTGGGCTGCACTGGTTAGGCAAACAAGACAGGCCTGACAGCCAGCCAGGACAGCCGAGTTGCGGGGCTGGCTGCCAGAGGCCTTCAGGACCCCCACGCCTGAGTGTGCCCCCATCAGAGGACAAGAGCCTGGGGGTGAGGAGAGAGGACGGGCCGGGTTACCTGAACTTGTAAGCCTGCTTCTGGATTCTGACCAACAGAGGGGTCTCGTTTCTGATAAACCAGTGCTCTCCATCATCAACAAACGGAGGGACGTCGTTCAGAAAGAGGCGGGAGTCCAAGTCTTTGCGGAAGGAGGCGGTCATGGGCAGGTGGCTGCTGTCAGTCGAGTAGATATAGATTTCCGGAGGCAGAGTGAGGTCGTCATTCAGGAGAAACCGCTTGTAGTCGTAGAAGAACGGGTCCTGCCCCTCCTCTAGGCCCCCGTCCATCTTCTCCTCATCCGCGAGGGTGACTGTGGCGGGCGTGTGAGTCAGGAAGCCCGAGAACTCGGGGTAGCTGTGGATGGAGAGGCTGTCGGGGATCTCCACGCACAGCTTGAGGAGGTGGTTGCGGAACCACAGCCCCACGTCCTGGCTGCCATCCCGGTAGGTCTCGACGCCTGGCCCGAATCGCTCGTCTGCCTTGTACAGCCCCTGCGGGATGGCACAGCGGGGTAGAACAGGGGGCTGGGCAGGGCCTGTGCTCTGCGGCCGCTTTCTTCAATCAGAGGAAGAAAGCATTGTGCTAAGAAACATGTTCATTCAATCGACAGTTTGCTGAGGCCTTGGACGCTCCAGGCCCAAAGCACGGGCGTCGGGACAGACGCGTCGTGGGCAGGGGGACTGCAGGCTTGGGGCCCTTGTGCGGGGAAGCCAGGGATGCTGCATTCAGATCCATTTCAGGGTGCCCCCGGCTCCTCTAATATGGTGAGCCTGGCCCAGGCACCCACCAGGCTGGGAACGAGCACGTGGGTAGAGGTGCCGGGCACCGTCAGACACCCCAGAGGCGTGAGCCGAGGAGGAGCAGTCAGCCTGGCCTGCCTTGAGCCCAGCAGAGCACAGCCAGCACCAGGCGGCTCTGAGGCTCCTGCTGGCGTCGGTGCCCAGTGGTGGGTGTGGGGAGCAGGGAGAGCCAGGAGGGTCTCAGTGAGACACCAAGCAGCAGTGCCTCCCTCACCGAGGGACCCAGGACAAAGGTTCTGGTGCAGGGACCACGGAGACCTGGCTTCCCGGGGAGGACGAGCTGCATCTTTCCTGAGACGGTGTCAAGGGATGATGCCTGGAGGTCACTGGGTGGGCAGAGGAACCACCCAGCAAAAGCACAGAGGCCTGAAACCCCTAGGGGCACACACGTCAGTCCCTGGAGCTGCGCCCCCCTCCCCCTCGTCTGCGAGCCGAACAGCAGCCTCACTCTCGGGAGCGCCCCATTGTCCAACGTGCCCATGGGGCACCTCTGACTGCAAGCCTGGGGCTGGGCACCATGGACGGAAGAACCTGCCCACCAGAAGCTGGCAGGCCAGCCCAGGTGGCAGCAGATGAAATGAGGGAGGGAAGTGTGTGAGGACCACTGGACAGGCTTGGGCTGCGGCCGCAGGGGTTTCCAGGAGAAGCTGTGGACGGGCCAGCGGTGGGGGGCAAATGCCGCCAGACTCTGAAAGTGGCGGGGCTGGGGCACGGTCCCCCAGGAGCTGTGAGCCTGGAAGAAAGATTTGGGCAGGGAGGCAGGCATCTGGTCAGAAAAGCAGCTGCCCCAGGAGTCCACTTCTAGGAATCTGTCACAGGAAGTAATCCCAGCTCATCAAAGCTGTGATGTGTTCACAGCCTTATGCGAACGGGAGACGACGATCCCGGAACCTTGATGGTTCAGTAAAGGGGGGCTGTCCAGAGGCACTGGCTTTGAAAATTCTGTTCTTAATATGCGTTCACTTTTTGACCAAACGATCCCGCTTCCAGGAATGCATCCCAAAGGTCGCGAGTGAAAACATGGGCTCCTCAGTGAGGAGGGCTGCCTGGAGACACAGGCCTTCTGCAGCTGCTGGGAGGGGACAGGGCTCTGGGACGAGGTGTGACTGCAGGTGGAGGGCAGGGAGGACAGGGTGCCCTCGAGGGAGGAGCGTGTGTGCCTGTCGCCCGTCATCTGTAGCAGAGATAGAACCACAAAGATGATCACCAAGGACCAGGGAGGCTCAAGGAGGAGGAGAAGGGACTCCTGTAGGGGGGACCATGTTTGATGGATTTGACTTGGGAAACGCATCAGATTTTTGCATAATCATGAAATGAAATCAAAACAAGACTTTAAAAATAGAATGCCAAAAATAACAAAAGCTAAATAAAGCAAGTGACTGCAGCTTTGTACCTACAGGGGGCAGGGTGGGGGGGGGCGGTGGGGGTGCGGTGGCCATACAGAGAGGAATTATTTCACGTGACTGGACCCAGCCTCCCCAAGGGGGCCACCCCGGGGACAGAAGGAAAGCAAAGGAACCTGAGGCTGTTTTTAATCATCAGAGTGGCGCTGATGAGGCTCTGCCCTTTTCTGAAACTCTTATACACATGTTCAGAGATAAAGCAAGTAGGAAATCTTGTTAGAAACCAAGATTGTTAAGACGAAGAGATAGGCAAGCAGCACCGCAGCGGTTGACTGCAAAGCCTGCACCCCTACACTGGAGCTGGAGACATCAGTATGAACTGACGATGTATTTTCTCGCTTAAAAAAGTGTACTTTCAGGGACTTCCCTGGTGGTCCAGTGGTTAAGACGCTGTCTTCCAATGCAGGGGGTTCAGGTTCAGGCCCTGGTTGGGGACCTAAGATCCCAGATGCCAAAAAGGTGTAAAAAAAATGTGTACTTTCAAACAAAACAGGAAGCAGAGACATGGGTACAGATGACAATCTAGTGGTTGCCAGTGGGGAGAGGGATGAGGGGGGCAGAGGGGGCACCACAACGGGTTATCGTGGGGTTACACGGAATCATGAGGCCACAAGTGTGAGATGGTGGGAGGAAGCTGTAAAGAGCCCTGGTAAAGCACTGCGGTGCTGGAGAAGACGCCGAAGAACCCCCAGGACTGCACGGAGGTCAGACCAGTCAGTCCCACAGGAAATCAACCCCGAATGCTGATTGGAAGGACTGATGCTGAAGCTGAAGCTCCAATACTTTGGCCACCTGATGTGAAGACTCGACTCATTGGGAAAGCCCCTGATGCTGGGAAAGACTGAAGGTAGGCCAAGAAAGGGGCGACAGAAAATGAGATGGTTGGTGGCATCAGCAAGTCAAAGCACATGAGTTTGAGCAAATTCCCGGAGATAGTGAAGGACAGGGAAGCCTGGTGTGCTGCAGTCCATTGGGTCACAAAGAGTTGGACACAACTTAGCGACTGAACAACAGTGGGATTTTAAAAATCATTCAATTTTAAAATGCTTTTTTTTTAAAAAAAAGAAAAGAAAAGAAAAAACAGTCATATGAATAATCTGAGGGAAAAAAAAGTTTTGAAAGGTGTTTTCAAGATATGCTATTGAAAAGACCTAAAAATAAAACCAGCCAGTGCAGTTGTGATGAGCAGCCCAACCGTGGTTTCTAAATACCGCATCCCACTAAAGCAGCCAGGCTCCACCCAGAGCAGGGCAGGAAGCGTCTGAGTGAGGCTGGAGATCCTTGCAGAGCAGGAAGCAAGAACACGTGAAGCTCTGAAGGGCGGAGCCAGGCTGCTGGCACCTGCGCCCAGCTGTCAGTCCTGACATCACCTAATGAAAGAACCAGGCAGCTGCCTCCAGACGTGACTTCTGACAGAGGCAAACGCTGGGCGGGAGGGAAGTGAGTCTTTCCAGCAGATGGCCTTGGAGCACCCGGATGTCCCCGCGCGGCCGAGGAGGGGGCCTTACTTCCCAGGACACACCACCATTAACGCAAACACAGACGGGCAAAGCCATAAACACAGGAGAAGGCGCAGACGATGACCTCATGACCTGGCAAAATTATAGGCAAAAACGGGGCAGCCTGCATGGGGCAGGAGGAGACCTGCTCCAGAGGCACCGCGTGCATGGCCTGGGGCTGACGGGACTGCCGTGACCCTTGACCGCGATAGTCATCACACAGCACCGTGCTTGTCAAAACCTTCAGAAGTGAAAGCCGCTCAGGCATGTCCGACTCTCTGCAACCCCAGGGACCATACAGTCCGTGGAATTCTCCAGCCAGAACACTGGAGTGGGCAGCCTTCCCCTCTCCAGGGCATCCCCCCAACCCAGGGATCGAACCCAGGTCTCCCACATTGCAGGCGGATTCTTTACCAGCTGAGCCATCAGGGAGGCCCCAAAACTTTCAGCACCACTTGCTAGAGGGTAAGGCGGGGGTGGGGGAGGAATCTGTATTTGGAAAGGCAGGAATGTTCTCCCAGAAAAAGGGAACTTCCAGAGCAGCATGTGCACAGCGAGCCAGTCTACGTGTGGAGAGGTGAATGTTTTCTCCGAGCTCACTGCTTCATCTACAGGGTGCACAGCAGCTTGCAGGTGACCCCGGGCCCGGGCGGGGGCAGGGCGGTGACCGGCTCCCACGCCCTCCCTGTGCGCTCATCTTCCTTTCGGGCGCCTTGTTACTGGCACCACCACAATCGCTGAGACCAAGAAAGCCGCTTCTTGTCAGGCACACCCAGGACCCAGGAGCGCCTGCAGTGCCAGCCGGCGGCCGGGACGCCCAGGCCGTCCCCTCACCTGAAAGAGCCTCTCCTTCAGGTACATGGTGCCGTAGCCCTCCCGGGCGCTGAGGTAAAACATGCCCGTGAAGCTGGAGCCGTCCGGCCACATGTAGGTGCCCAGGCCGTGCCGGTGGTCCCGGTAGAACTGCCCGTGGTAAGACTGTGAACAGAGAGTGGGGTGACCAGTCTGAGGAGCCGCCCCTTACCGCCCCGGAACCTTCCAGAACGCCCTCCCAGCGGAGCCTCTGGGCCTGGGCCACGTGGAGTGGGACTGTGAGGCTGCCCTGGGCTCACGAGGGGTGGCCGCCCAACTCACAGAGAGCAGGCGCCAGGCGCACGTGGCCCCCGCGGCCACGCCGCCTCCGTCTTGGCTCGGGCGGGGAGGCTGCAGGTGTCTGCACTGCCTGGGCTGGGGCACAGCCTGCCTCCACGCGTGAGCCCTGGCCCCGCCTCTGCCCGCCCCCCGGCTGGCCCAGGGAATGGGGGCCGCCAGCCCAGGGGTCACTGCCCTGGCCCTGACTCAAGACCCCTGGCTTCTGAGGCCACGCACGTGGGCTGCTCTGTGCTCTGGTCCCGAGCCCCGGGGGCGTCTGATGGAGGTGCCCCAGGAGGGAGAAAGGACGCAATGTCCATCCCAAGCCCTTCTTCGTCTCCAGGCCTGACTCTCATGTGTCAGACGGCCGCCTTCCAGCCAGAAGCAGGCGGGCCGGGCCCTCATGTGGCCGGCGGCCTTGCTCACAGACCCCTCCCCACCACCCGCCATCAGCAGGCTGGCAACAGCTTCCTGCCCAGTGCCCCATCGTCCTCTGGCGATGGAGACAAGTCCCCACGGGTAGGTGGTACCCTGGCCCCAGCCTCCCCGGCACGAGTGGCCAGGCAGAGGGCTCCCACCTCCAGCCCAGCCCTGACTTGCATTTGGCCACAGGACCCATCCCTAAGTCACATCAGTGTCCACGGGGCCTCCTCTCTTGCAGGAGGCTAGGACCCAAACACCATCCCCCTCAGCCAGATGGCAGGAGGTCAACCTTGGCCGCCCCCAGGGAGATGGGAAGAAGTGACCTGATGGAGTCATGGGAACCCCTGGATCCAGCCAAGCCTGGGGCCCTGGGACCCGGTGATGGGCTTTCCAGGCACCACAGCAAAGAGACGTGTTTTCTGGCTCATCATTTCACTCCTAAAGAATGGCCGGAGCAGGGACATGGAGAGCAGAGACGCCGGGCAGGAGATGGCCATCATCTGCCCACATTCATTTCACTGGGATCATCTGGGTGGCATACAGAGTTTACCCAGCTGGAAGAAGTCCTGAGTTGCAGATCATCTGTGTAGAACTTTAGGGAGAATCTAACCCCTGCTCTTCAGTTCGCCCATAGAAGACGGGGTTTCTGTCCACCCAGGAGGATCCTCCCGATCTGTGCTCCACACAGACCGGGAGCCTCATCTGACCAGCCCAATGGATGCGCTGGGGCCCGCTCTTCAAAGACGCTGCCCTCGACCCCTGCGCCCTCTCGCCTTCCTGCTCCCTCTGGTTCCCGAGCCGCTATGGCGGCAGGAGCATCTGGTTTGTTCTGTGGACCCAGAGGTCCCCCCAGGCAGTACTGAAGCGGATGCTCCGCCCGCCACCATTTCCCTGCGCGGGGACAACTGGGGCTGCAGGACCGGTCAGCGGGCCCCCACCCCCCACAACCAGGAGCTCAGGGTGTCTGACCACTGGACCCGTGTTGGGGCAAAGAAAAGCCAACGGAGGACTAAAGAAGCAGATGCTGAACAAAACCAGTGCTGCGTCATCGACGGCAAGGAGCCTCGCGTGCTCGGCAGAAGCTCAGGTCCGGCCTCTGCCCCCTGCTCTGGGGGTGCAGTCCAGGTGGGACTGGGCTGGGAGCCCCGAGCTCCGCCCGCGCCTGCCGCTGCTCCTGCGCCTCGCCCTGCCCCTACCACTCCCCAGGCTCCAGCCCAAGACCCCTGCGCGTCTCCTCCCCTCTCCTCCCTGACCCGGGAAAACCAAGTGCAGAAGGTCAGGGACGGGGAGAGGTACCAGCCTGGGGCACCAAAACCAAGCAAACGGGGCCCTGCGTGGAGGAGGGACAGAGCCCCCGGGAGGTTGTGCGGCCCAGTGCCCGTCTCCCAGCAGGGCTTCGGTGACAGGGGGCCTGCCCTCTGGGTCCCCAGGGCTCCCCCAGATGCTTTTATAACCCCCAAAATGCAGCCCTGCATTGCCTCCAGACGGTTTTTATGACTTGCGAGCAAAGACCAGGGCAAGCAGCGCGGACCCCGCCAGCAGGGCAGGTGCGGAGGGCGGGGAGGGGCCCGCAAGCCGCGGGAAGCCTTGAGAACCCAGCTGCCCGCCGGGGGAGGCGCAGTAAGCCCGCAGGGCACGCACACCCCGGCTTCGCCTCACACACTGCTGCTTCTCCCCGCAGGGCCACCAGGTGGCGCCAAGAGCCCCTGCCACGGCCCCGCAGTGTCGCGCAGCGGCCCCGCAGCGGCCCGCAGCCCCACACTCCGCCCACCGCGGGCGCACAGAAGCGCGCGTCGTGTCTTTAAGAAGACCCATTTCTTCTGCTCGAGCTTAAATACAAGGCAGTGTCACCAGTACAAATATACAGCTCACTGCAGTACTTGACGATTAAAAAGAAAAAAATTGCCTAGAATAAGAATTTATCTTCTGAAGTCACAGTTTCCCGAGCTGCAGCCTGGGGACACCAGGTGAACCTCGGCCGTGATCTCAGGAGTCTCTGGGTGCTGCTCACACAGGGACATTTGCCTAGCCTCCTTCTGGGTCCACAAGCTCACACCACACGCCTCTCGAGAGAGGCCGGCCGGGGCTGGCCGTTACCTCGCCCGTGGGCCAGGAGAACTCTCCGTATCCCAGCTTCATGTCCAGCCCGAACTCCCCTTGGTAGGTGCAGCCGTCCTGCCACTCTTGCATGCCCCGGACCAGCTGGACGTAGGCCCCCTTCAGGTCCTGCTCCCTGAGCGGGCCCTCGGCCTCCTCTTCCTCCTCTGGGGCCTCCGGGAGGAGCCTAGGGAGAGGAAGGGGGCGGGGAGGGGAGCCCGTTGCCGACCGAAGGACTTCAGGGCCACCAAGTCCCGAGAACCGCACACCATCGTGGTTCAACAGACAACCCCCAAAGCCAGCCAGGCGGCTGTCCCTGCTCTCCAGGGAGGGAAACGGAGGCACCGGGGGCACGAAAGCGGAAAGGGCAGTAAGTGTGCAGCTGTCTGACAAGGCTGAGGGCTGCTGTGCCCACTGCTGCCCAGGGCAGCCCCACTGCCTGCAATCTGATGGCTGCCCCACTCCAGCTGTGCCCTGGGGCGGGGGTGGGGGGGGGACTCCTCTGGGGGCCTCTCTACTTGGCTTGACATTCCATCTGGACGAGGACAGCGAGCTTCAGGCCTCGGAGGATCCAAGAGCAGCTTGAGAAACAGCAAGCCAACCAGCAAGATGGACAGACGGGAGGACGCTGGCAGGGGTGGGCATACAGCAAGGGGCAGAGCGTGCCAGAGCAGGTTGCTTTCTTGTTGCTCTTACTGTCTCAAACTGCACATCCTGACTTAAAGTGGGCCCGTGCTAGCCCATCACACACACCCCCACCTGTCTCCCAACTCTAAAGGGCTCTCTGGGGTGCTGCAGCGGGGTGTCTCAGGGCTGGCTGGGTGGGGTACACACACACGGGAGCCCTCGGGCTCTGAGCCCCTCCACCAGCTGGCCCTCAGATGCCAGCCGTGAGCCACAGACACTTTAACAAAGCACCTGCCCGACGGCAAAAGGCTGCAGCTGCTGTGAGCAGGAAGGAGAGAGACCTTCATGCAACAAGGATAAAGTCTGGGGGCTCAAAACTGGTTTGTTTTCCTTTTTCTTACCTGTAGCTGTGGGTTGAATTGTGTTCCTTCCCACGCACCCCACACCCCAAATTCATATGTCAGAGTTCTAACTCCCAGGGCCTGGCTGTGTGACTGTTTGGAGTCAGAATCTTCACAGACGCTGTCTCCAAATAATCAATTTATGTAAATAATCAAGTTAGAGGTCATGAGAATGGGCTCTAGCCCAGTGTGACTGAGGTCCTTATATCAATAAAAGGGGAAGTCTGGACGCAGGGAAATGCACGGAGCGAAGATGAAGACTCAGAGAAAGGTCAGCCGCCTACAAGCCAAGGAGAGGGGCCAGCCCGATTCCACACCCTCTCGGGAGGGTTCCCACACCTTTTGGCGCCGAGCATGGAGCTCCCCAGGGTCCCTGCGGCCGCAGGCACGCTGCCGCCCTCCTCCACTTGGTTTTCGGAATTCCCAGCCTTTGGGACCTCGTCGTGTGGGACCAAGGAATAACGATGTTCCATGTCTCTCCTCTTTGAACCTGGAAGCAAAGTCGGGGAACCACATTCTCCCTCGGAGTTCCTAGCGGGCGCCCGGACCGCCGACAGCACCGCGCGCCTCGAAGAAACAAGGACCCCTCCTAAAACGGCGGACGCCCGGATCCTGTTGGAACGCGCCCCCACGCAGGGAAACCCCCTCCAACGCCTGAGGGTGTCCCTGAAACCAAGGAAGACAGCCTGGGCCACCCTCCCGCGACCTTAAATTAGGGCCACGTTTGGGGCCGCAGAGAGCGGGCCCCTCCTCCCCCCGAGGGCCTCGGGAGACGGGGCAGCGAGGACGCGGTCCCCACGTGAGCCTGCACAGAAAAACAGCCTCACACACGTCGGGCCCCAAACCTTCTCTCCGCCGCTCTCAGGGAGAACGGCGGGCCGGGCCCAGGGGGCGTGGGGCCCACGCGCCGACTCCCCACCGCCGCCTCCGCGGAGCTGGGGGATGCCCCCGCTTATCCCCCTAACAGGGCCGCGCCAAAGCTCAGAGAGCTCTCACCGACCGCACAGGGTCCGCGCAGGGCTGTGGCCAAAGCAGCGCTGTCGCGCCGGCCAGCCTGCACTCTGCACCGCTCAGGGTGCAGAAGAGTCAGGTTTCCCTGGAGATCGGGCCACCGCCCACGTGCCCGGCTTCCGCCAATCCCCGCGCCCGGACGCGCCACGCCCCTCCAGGGCCACACCCCTTGGCGCCCGGCCCCGCCCCCTCCGGGCCACACCCCCTAGCGTCCCGGCGGGGAAGGGCTCCCTTCTGTGACCTCACAGAGACCCCCACTCCAGCTCCCCGCCGAGACACTCACCCCCGGCTTGCTGAGCCCAGGCCGGCCGTCTCCACTGGGACACCCATCTCGAGGTGAAGCGGAGCACGGTGGGTCGGCCACTGGGTCAAGCCTCCCTGACTCCCGAGCCGGTTGGTGGCTCTGCTGGTGTTTATGAAAGGCGCCGAGCCCACAGCCTGGTGGGGGGACAAGATCGGGGGCAGCCGGGGTCACGGGGGCGCCTTTACGGGGAGAGGATGCCTAGGTATGGTTTCGGGGGGTGAGTAGGAGCTCTCAGAACAGAAGCGAGCACATTTCAGGGAACTGGACTAGCAGCACCCGGGAACAGCGCGAGGGCTTTCCGCGGCTTCTTGGACAGAGGGGTCTCTAGAGGCGCAGACCTCCCCTTCTTAGAACAGCGGAAACGGATGACAACAGCTGATGCCCCTCCCGCCCCCGCGAGCTGCAGTGGCCCGAAGCTGGCTTTACCCGGACCCTGGGGTTCCGGGGGCGCTCCCCGAATCCTGCAGTCTGTCTCCCAATTCATCTCTTCTCCCCTTGGCCCCTCAGCACCACCTCGGCTCCTAGAGCCCTTCTCTACCCCTTAATCCTTCCCCTCATGGTCCCGCTTTGCCCTGCTCCAGCTGTCGCTTGTGAAGCTAAGCAGAGACAAACGGAGCCACCTTTAAAATTTGTTTCTGAAAAGAGAAAGAAAAAGTCACCTAAAACTTCCTGTTAAAGCATACCACCTGTTGTGAGTTGAGCAATGGCGCCCCCCCACCCCACCCCCTAAATGATGAACTAAAGTCCTAACCCCTGAGAATGAACCTTATTTGGAAATAGGGTCTTTACAGATGTAACTGAGTGAAGACCAAACAATTGGTGTCCTTACAAGGAGGACAGGGAGATTTGCAGACAAAATGAAGAGAAATACATTTCTGTTGTTTGAAACCTCGGGGTTGACTGTGATACTTTGTTACATTCAGCTGAGTTCAGTTCAGGTGCTCAGTCCTGTCCCTCTTTGCGACCCCATGGACTGCAGCATGGCAGCACGCCAGCCTTCCCTGTCCTTCACCAACTCCTGGAGCTTGCTCAAACTCACATCCAGCAAGTCGGTGATGCCAGGTAACTACCTCATCTTCTGTAGTCCCCTTCTCCTCCTGCCTTCAATCTTTCCCAGCATCAGGGTCTTTTCCAAGAAGTCAGTTCTTTGCATTAGGTGGCCAAAGTATTGGAGTTTCAGCTTCAGCATCAGTCCTTCCAATGAATATTCAGGACTGATTTCCTTTTGGATGGACTTGTTTGATCTCCTTGCAGTCCAAGGGACTCTCAAGATTCTTCTCCAACACCACAGTTCCAAAGCATCAGCTCTTTGTTACACTGATTCTAGAAAACTCACATATTGTGCTGCACTCTGTTGGTTCCGACTCTTTGCAACCCCACAATCTGTAGTCTGCCAGGCTCCCTGCCCTTGGGATTGCCCCGGCAAGGATACTGGAGAGGGTTGCCATTTCCTCCTCCAGGGGATCTTCCCTGCTCAGGGATGGAACCAGCATCTCCTGCACCCCCTGCATTGCAGGCAGATTCTTCACCACTAAGCCACTGGGAAAGGCCCAGGCAACTCACGTGAAAGGCTCTATGAACAACAGCTAACAGTGTGTGTTTTAGCAAACCTTACAATTTCAGGAGACTGACAAAGCAATTCTAAAGTGTGGCCACAAAAGAAAAGGTATTCTGGAAGCTTCTGTAAACTGGAAAAAACACACTATAAGATGCTGAAATGTTACTTATGTTCATTAGAATATATGTACTGGTATTTTTAAAAAACAAAGATTAAAAAGCCTTATTTCCATCAATTGATACAAACCCTACAATGATGCTAAAGAGTATATCCAAAAAGAAAACTTTCATAGGAGCAGTATGTTAATATTCATTGACAATATTCAAGAATAATAGTTTTAAAACTTTTTGGTGAATTGGTAAACTCGATAAAAATTCAGCAAACTGATCTTCAGGATGACTGGTTTTCAGCAGTTAGTTGCTCATGTTACTAGTCATAGTGTTTGCAAACCTGAAAATGCTGGCTGAACCTATCATAGTTATGAAATTTAGTGAAGTATGACTGATGACATGTGGATGGGGAAGCAGAGTAGTGTTTCTATTAAAACTCAGGTGAAGGCTTTGAAAAGTCAACAAAAGTCACTTTAAAAAACTGCTATCAAATTAGATGCATGTGAGACTACTGTAAAGGATTTATGGGGGGAAAAGTCTTTTAAAAAATTCCAAAAGGATTCTCTCGGCAGATTGTTTCTCAAGTGCTCTTAAGCTCACAGGAAGAAAGGAAGGGAAACTGGAAGGCGCAGCCCAGGACGGAGTGCCCTACAAGCAAAGCCTCTGCCGACCCCAGGGGTCAGCTCTCATCCACCTTTTATATTGACCAAATCATGGTTAGGTTTTTATCTTGTGTCAGAATCACTGGAGCACATGGCAACACGTAGCTTCCCGAGTCTCACTCCTGGAGCTTCCGGTTCAGCAGGTCTGGACCAGACAAGCCCTGAGAACGTGCATTCCTACCGTGTTCCTAGATGCTGCTGAAATGTGGACCACACGTAGAGAACCACTGGGCCAAGGCCTCGTGCACAGCTGATTTCGACTGAAAAAAATGCCCAGCCTGAGAATCTTGTTAAGTTTTCAGTTCAGTTCAGTCGCTCAGTCGTGTCCGACTCTTTGCGATCACATGGACTGCAGCATGCCAGGCCTCCCTGTCCATCACCAACTCCCAGAGCTTGCTCAAACTCCATGTCCATTGAGTTGGTGATGCCATCCAACTGTCTCATCCTCTGTCGTCCCCTTCTCTTCCTGCCTTCAATCTTTCCCAGCATCGGGGTCTTTTCCAATGAGTTAGTCCTTTGCATGAGGTGGCCAAAGTACTGGAGTTTAAGCTTCAGCATCAGTTAAGTTTTACTAGTGGGGCAAAGTCAGGATGATACCCTGGGAGACAGCATCTCAGACAGCTCTGAGAAACTGCTCTGGAGAGGCACGGGGGGAACGTCGGTACAGAGGTGATTTTGGTGAAGACGGAGTATCTCCAATCCAGCACAAATTTTTTGCAGGTTACTGCTAGTGACAAGGAGCAGACATCACCATGAAGGATTTGAGTGCCTTTTTAGACATGAGAAGATACAAGAATTGAGCTCATAAAATTTCTTCTCCTAAAAACATAACTGTCTGAAGAACTGTTCTGCCAATTCTCCCCAGAGCAGAGAGCGCCTCCATTCCTGATCTCCACCCTGAACTCCTTTCAGGAGATGTTGCAGGTCAGCAGCTGCAGCGGCTCAATAGTTAATCCTTGGAGAGGTGGGTGGCAAGGGCCAATTTCCAGGTGACAAGGGGTCAGAGAGAAAGGAGATAGATGGACAGAGCAGGGACGGCCTTGAATGCCAGGTTAAAGACAGAAGCATCAAGACATTTTAAACAGGAGAGCAGTGCAATCGAAATGTATGCTCTAAATGAGAGGTTTCCAGACTTTCTGCCTGGGGCCCACTGCAACTCCCCATTTCATAGCATGACTCAAAAAATTATGAGAGGGAAAACTCACTGTGCTGTATGCATGCACCCTAATATTTTCATGCAGTCTGTTCTTTTCTAAACCATTTTACTAAAAAATAAAATATGGGTATGACCTAAAATACTAATATCACTTCTGTTCAGTCACTCAATTGTATCCGACTCTTTGTGACCCCGTGAATTGCAGTACACCAGGCCTCCCTGTCCATCACCAACTCCCGGAGTTCACTCAGACTCACGTCCATCAAGTCAGTGATGCCATCCAACCATCTCATCCTCTGTCATCCCTTTCTCCTCGTGCCCTCAATCTTTCCCAGCATCAGGGTCTTTTCAAATGAGTCAGCTCTTCGCATCAGGTGGCCAATGTATTGGAGTTTCAACTTCAGCATCAATCCTTCCAGTGAATACTCAGGACTGATCTCCTTTACAACCCACTAATGGATCCTGCTGACCTGCTGAGTCAGGACCAACATTCAGAAACTCAGTGCTTTAAAAAGTGTATTCTGGCTACAGTGAGAAAGGATAGAAGGCTCCCTGCAGAAGGATGGTGCCAAGTCCAGAAGAGAGTGTCCTGTAAACAAACATAGCAATCAAAGGAGAGAATGGACTTGAGATACTCAGCATGAATTGTTACCCATTCACTAACTCAAGGTGGTGAAAGGAGTGTGAGGTTATCAGTTAAAAGGCCTTGGAACAGAAAACTCACCTCAGACATCCAACAATAAAGGATGACTGGCTGGCTCAGGAAACCAGAGACCAGAAGCTGGAGGCTCTTCAGGTTTGGTTTGCTTTGGTGCCCAAGTGTCATTGAGGACGGTTTCTCCCACTTGGTTTCACCCAAGGCTGGCTTCCCTTTGTGGTAATAAGGAGAGGACAGGTTTCCAAGCCCCTCTCCCATCTTTGGTTCATGAAAGAAAGTGAAAGTGAAGTCACGCAGTCGTGTCAGACTATTTATGACCCCATGGATGGTAGCCTACCGGGCTCTTCCGTCCATGGGATTTTCAAGGTGAGAGTACTGGAGTGGGTCTCCACTTCCTTCTCCAAGGGATCTTCCCAACTCAGGGATCGAACCTGGGTCTCCCGATTGTAGGCAGACACTTTTACTGTCTGAGCCACCAGGGAAGTCCTCTTTGGTTTATATGACAGCCCAAACCCTGTCCTAAAGCAATCATGGGGATAGATGTCACTGACCAGAGTGTCATCAGAAGCCTGATTCTGGAGTTGGACGGCTCCTGTGAACTCTGGGGAAATGGGAAGAGAGAATCCCATCCAGGAAAAGTCAGAATCCTTCCTTAGGGCACAGAGAAGGACATGGATGCTGGGAAGTAGGTGATGTCTGCACTTACAGCCAGTGAAGACCTGGTCACAGACAAACCTTCCAATCTTCAGCTCAAGGGAGAGCCCCAGGCAGCAAAAGTGCGCGACACTCACCAAGCTCGGCAGCTTCGGCTGGAACGGAGAGAACGGGGGTCACCCAGAAAGACTGCAGAGGTTCATTTTACGAGTGTGTGTTCATGTGTGTGTGTGGCGGGGGTGTGGGGGGGTAGGGATGTATTAGAGCAGTGGTCTCCCACCTTTTCGGCACAAGGGACCAGTTTCATGGAAGACAGGTTTTCCATGGGCTGGGGTCGGGAGGTGTTTTGGGATGATTCAAGCACATTACATTTCTTGTGCACTTTATTTCTAAGCTAATGCTGCCACTGATCTGACAGGAGGTACTGGCCCATGGGCCAGAGGTTGGGGATCCCTACACTGGAGAAAAATTTAGGGTCCAACAGATCAAAAATCAGAAATGTTTCAATATTATTAGAGTAGACTCGAAACACCAATAACTAGATTCATACACAACTGCAAGACAGTTTTCAGTGAAACCGGCCCCTGAAAGACACTGGACATCAGAAAAATCTACTGAAGAGGTCTTCTTAAGCGGCAACTGTGTAATTCTTTAAAGCTACAGTAATAACCCCCAAAATAAAAACCGCAGAAACACTGGTCTATGAAAAATGGAAATGCTAAGGGTAAGTAGCTTTATTTTATATGACCATGTTTTACAATAAAATAAAGTGCAGAAGTTACACAGGACCATTTATTAGGAAGCAGAGAACATAAAGGAATAAACATAAAGCTGTACTAAGGGGAAGGACTGAGGCTGAAGCTCAAACTCCAATACTTTGGCCACCTGATGCAAGGAACTGACTCGTCTGAAAAGACCCTGATGATGAAGCAGGAGAAGGGGACGAGGATGGAGAGAAGGCACGAGAAGGAGAGGATGAGGTGGCTGGATGGCATCACCGGCTCGATGGACATGACTTTGATTAAGCTCCTGGAGTTGGTGATGGACAGGAAGGCCTGGCGTGCTGCAGTCCACGGGGTCGCAAAGACTGAGCGACTGAACTGAAGGGGCATCTCACCTGGCAAATGCGCTTGGAAGTAATGATTGCTCAGTGCCCAGATCATACCCTGCGACAGGGCCCCTGGCTCAGCGCGTCAGCCAGAGCCTGAGAAGCCGGCCGCCCGCCGCCCGGCCCAGCTGGAACCCTCAGGGTTCGCCAGGACCGCTAGGGGGAGGCTCTCAGGCCTCGCGCCTCTTAACCAGCCCGGGTCTGGCCTCCTGCACAGGTTGAGGGCCCATTCAACCCAGGAACCTGAACCCGCCCCCATTTCTGCGGCCAATCAGACTCTCCCGATGACCACACTAACGGCCGCACCCCCACCGTCAGCCAACCAGAGGAGGCCTCGCCCTCTCAGACCTGGCCAATGAGGCGGCGGCCAGGGCCTGGTGGGCGTGGCCGCTCCCGCACACCCGCCCCGGGGACCTGCCCGGGGAGGGCGAGGGGCGGCCTGAGGGAGCCGGGGGTGTCGGCCGCACCCGACGGCCCAAAGTAAGACACCCCGGTCGGGCGCCCGGGAGCCGGCCATGGACCCGGAACAGGCCGGACAGCGCGCGGACGCCGCGGCGCCCCCGCCGCCTTTCGTGCGCGTCGCCCCCTCGCTCTTCCTCGGGAGCGCGCGCGCTGCGGCCGCGCCGGAGCCGCTGGCGCGCGCGGGCGTCACCCTGTGCGTCAACGTCTCGCGCCAGCAGCCCGGCCCGGGCGCGCCAGGCGTTGCCGAGCTGCGCGTGCCCGTGTTCGACGACCCGGCGGAGGACCTGCTGGCGCACCTGGAGCCCACCTGCGCCGCCATGGAGGCCGCGGTGCGCGCCGGCGGCGCCTGCCTCGTCTACTGCAAAAACGGCCGCAGCCGCTCGGCCGCCGTCTGCACCGCCTACCTGATGCGTCACCGCGGCCTCAGCCTGGAGCGGGCCTTCCGGGTAGGGCGGGACTTCCGGCGGGGAGGGGCGGGACCTTCCGGGAGCGGCGGCTCCGCCGCCTGGGGAGAGGCTTCTCTGCCAGGCCACGGTGGCTTTCCGAAACAGACTCAGCTGCTGTGACACACGGGTGCAGGTTCGAGGCTCTGTGACAGACCACTCAGCTTGGGCTCCCTTGGGGCTTTCAGTGCCCACACCCACTTCCTACCTTACTGACCTCCCAGTTTCAGCCAAGGTCAGGCCGAGACCACACTGACCACCCATGTGTCTGAGCACGTTGATTACTCTGGTTCAGAGGCACCTCACCTGGGCATCCTACAGTCTGAAGACTATACTAGAAAATTAATCACTCTCAACTCTCCTTAAATAAGATAAAGAGAGAGTAAAGGAAAAGACAACAGGGAGAGAGTAAAGGAAAAATGGTTAATACTTGAATTACAGATAGTGTAGTCCCTGGTTAACACATACAAGTGTGCATGTAACAAAATAATGGATAGAATACCGCATTTGGTGTTTATCATTTCCCTTGACCCTCAGCCAGTGCCTCAGGCCCTGGGCCTCCGAGTGGGGCGTGTGGAGCCTTCATCCTGAAGGCCGAGCGGCCCTGCCTGCACTGGCCGAGCCCTCTGTGATCTCCTGCACGACCCAGGAGTCCTGAGCGGCAGGAGCACAGCACCCCGAGGCCCAGCACAGCAAAGCCCTGCCCTCCTTCAGAGCCAGGGTCAGGGGGTTTCCTTGAGGTCTACTAGTTAGGATTTGGTGTTTTCACTGTTAGGCCTGGGGTCAGTCCCTGGTTGGGGAACTAGGATCCTGCAAGCTGTACAGCACTGTCCCCCCCCCCCCCCCCCCCCCCCCCCCCCCCCCC
>SJYR01001483.1:552416-583862 GCA_006410655.1 Kobus ellipsiprymnus | reverse complement strand
CTCTCCTCAGGAGAGGGCTCCTCGGCCCACCCCTCAGCCAGCTCCGAGTGTGCTGGACCGCGCTCACAGCCCCCACCTGAGAGCGCTCCCTTCTGCAGGGGATTCACGGCCCCACGAGCCGGGCGCTTCGGCACACGGCAGACTCAGCCCCACTTGGGTCTGCTGTGAAGGACTTCTAGTCTGCAGGGCTCTTCTGACCACAAGCGGTCTTGGTCTGTTTCTCCTGCAAAGCCACTGCCGGTTTGTTCTGCACGCTCGTGTGGTGAACTTATGCCCTTTCAGGCGTAAACATCTCCAGGTGGCAGTTTAGAGGCAGGCTCCGGCCCAGTGTGCTATGCAGATAGCTTTATAAACGGAGTATCCGCTGAATAAGGCTGTCCCCAGAGCAACCTAGTGGAGACCTCGGCATGCACCCACCCTGGAAGAGAGCCAGAACTGGCTTTCCTTGGACAGCACCGAGGGCCTGTTTGCCATGGAGGTGCCAAGGGGCAACGAGCCTGATCAGCTGGGCCAGTGGACTGTAGGTGCAGTGGAAGGCCATTAGGGTGTTTTTAGCAGAGGAGTGATTCGGTTGGGTTTGTATTTTAAGAAGCTCCCTCTTCAGCCAGGTGTGCAGAGGGCAAGAGTCCAGGTGGCCGTTGCCGTGGTCCTGCAGAAAGAGGCAGGGGCTCAGATCAGTGCGACAGCCTCAGGCTGGGGCTCTGGCATGGGCGGATTTAAGGGAGATGTCCAAGCCGGGAGTCATAGGTCTTAGTGACCAACTGGAAGTACAGAGTGAGGATGAAGGGGGGGATCAACCTCTAGATTTCTGGCCTGAGCACCCGGGGGGTGGGGGTCCTGGCTGCGTCCTGCAGAAACGTGAGGTGGGCTGGAAGTGTGGGCTTGGGTTTTGCTCTCAGAGGTTCAAGTGGGGCTGACAGTAGGCAAGTGGCGTAAGAGCCAGGAGCTCAGGAGCAGCGGGGTTAGACGACGCTCCTGGGAGCAGGGACGGAACAGATGGCTTTCTGTCTGGAGTCTGGGAGGGCATCTCGGAGGGGCAGAGAAGAAGAGACAGCTTGGAACCAAGCCTTAAGGAACCGCAGGTGCCTTGACGAGCAGACTTGAGAAGCAGCAGACAGTGAGGGGAGAGGACAGCCGGAGCACGTGGAGTCGTGGATGCCGGGAGGGGGGCTGTTGGGCACGGGGGAGCTGCAGCTCTGATGCCGCTGTGTCAGGAAAGAGGAGCACCGAGGATGCCCGTGGGAGGTGATGACACGGAGGTGATACCGATGCAGAGCGCTTTGGGGCTGTGGGCCTCCTCGGAAGCAAGGGGGTGTGAGAAACAGGCGGGAGGAAGTGGGGGAGCAGCTCTCGGAGGAGGTGGAAGCAGTGCCCAGGGACAGTGTGGCAGATGCGGTGGGCCTCCTCTCCCAGGCCTGTGCTGGTGGGACCCCGCCTGCAGGGCTGGGGGAGGTGGAGGGCGTGTATGGACTCAGACACTGAGAGCAGCAGGGCTCAGGTCAGGGGGCTTCTGGTGGGGCCCCGGGCGCGGCCGCTGCTCAGAGGGACCTGGGTGTTTTGAGGAGAGCAGGAGGAAGGTCAACTCGTCTGGGGTGTGGAGAGCTGAGCCTTGTAGAGAAGCAGTATGGAAGACCCCCTTGAGACCTGCCTTTGTGAATTGAAAGGGAAACCATTTTCTAGACCAACATTTCACTGTTGCACAAAGCGGGTGGTGGGATTTGTCCAGAGTTGGCGGGGGGGGGGGTGCCAATCAAGGAAGGTGGGCAGAGACAGGGAGCTCAGAATCCTAGCTGGACAGGTTGATGTGCAGCCTGGAGGGGCTGACAGGTACCTGCCGCAAGAGGCCAGCCGTTTCCCGTGCCCTCTTAGGCAGCTTGGATGACCGGAAGAGCTCCTCCCCGACCCTGTCACACGGGGCCTCTGCTCTTGGTTTCCCGGCCAGCCCCCGAGCACGATGTCACTCTGGACGATTTTCTTTATTTCAGGAAATCTGCGCCACGCCCCGGCTATTTGCAAGTAGCCCGCAGGAAGGGCAGGTGAAGCAAGGGCTGCTGGGGGACTGTTGGTTCCTGTGTGCCTGCGCCGCCCTGCAGAAGAGCCGCCGCCTCCTGGATCAGGTGTCTGCCTGCCGCCCGCGGCCTCCTCTCCTCCTCTCTCTCCCTGTCTGACTGTGTAGGAAGGAAGCAGGGCGGGGAGGGGGCTCCGCCGCCAGGCTCAGCGGCCCCCTCTCCCGCCGGGCTGGCAGGGCGCTCTCTGCTGCACCTGCTCCAGCATCTCCCGAGCCCTGAGCCAGCTGCGTGTGTGTGACACATGCGCGCGCGCACACACACACACACGCACGCACGCACGCACATGTATATATGTGTTTTAATTTGACGGCACTGGGTTTTAGTTGCAGCACGTAGGATCTAGTTCCTTGACCAGGGATTAAATCCAAGCCCCCTGCGTTGGGAGCACGAAGGCTTAGCCCCCGACCACCAGGGAGGTCCCAGGCAGGCATTTGGAAGAAAAAGACAAACAAGCCAGCCCAAAGTAGGAGAGGGCCAGCTGAGGGACCCTGTGCTGGTTTGGAGTAAGTTTCCTGGCTAGTTGGGGTGGTTGTTCTCTTTTCTTATAGATTTTGAATATCAATTGGCAGAAGGTGGTTAGAACTGTCTCAGATGTAGGTGGACCCCACAGGAATAGGAGGCCACTCAGACTCCTTCCCCAGGAGTGCTCGCGGCCTGGCTGAGTGTGGCCAGTGAAAGCAGCAGTGTTGACCCCTTTCCCAGTGGCCCCCAAGTCCCCGGTGCCGGGCCAAGCCCACCCCAGTTGCCCGCTTTCATTCTCACAGGCCTTGCTGGCCTGGACCCCCTCTTACAAATGAGGCGCCGAAACCATGCTCACGTCCCAGCTGACAAAGGCAGAGCCGAGACCCAATGGGGCCGTCTGGGTGCAGACCCCCTCCTGTCTCAGCCCTGGGCTGGAATCGCAGCCCCAGCCGTGAGCACGGGCCGGGCGCTGGCGGAGCTGAGTGCCCAGGCTCCAGCCGGGGTAGCTGCCACCTCCGCCACGCAGGCCTCTGAAGTAGCGTTTGTCGTGGATTCAGGGCCCGTGCTACCCGGGGACGCGAGCTCATGATGGCTGGCTAGAGCTCTGGGAGGCTCCGGTCGCTCAGAGCGGCCCTGGCACCTTTCACTGGAAGGTCTGTGACCTTCTGTCCCCCGAGTGGTGTTTGCACAAGCCGGACAGCCAGGCACGTGCCAGTGGGGGGCAGCGTCCAGCGTGGTCACGCTTTGGCCGGGGCCGGGACACGCCACCTGGGCCTTCTCTCACCGTCTCCTTTTGCCTCCCCCAACACGTGCTAGGTCTTCCCTCCAGGACAGCCGAGCTGGCTCGACCAGACGTACCGGGGCTCCTTCACCTGTCGAGTCTGGCAGTTTGGACGCTGGGTGGAGGTGACCGTAGATGACCGTCTGCCTTGTCTTGCAGGGAGACTCTGCTTCTCCCGGTGCCAGAGAGAGGATGTGTTCTGGCTCCCCTTACTGGAGAAGGTCTATGCCAAGTACGCCAGCCGGTGTAGAAGGGCTGGGCGGGCGGGCAGGTGGGGGTCCCGGGCCGCAGTGCCCTTGTGGGCCCTGAGGGCCTCCAGGGTGGGCTGGCCCGTCCAGAGACTGCAGCTCTGAGCCTTGGCCTGTGGGCCGCTGTGCCCTTGCCCTGCCCTCGCGTCATGGTCAGGCACGGGGCATCACCTCTAGAGAGAGGGTGCATGTTGTCCTCTCTTTCCTCAAACCCAAGCGAGACAAGTCTGTCTGTCCACCTGGTTCTCTGGGGACGGGCGGCCTCTCTGCAGGTCGCTGGGAAGGAGTGAGGGGTCCGAGGCGTCAGGCTTGTCTGTTGTGGTCCTGAGACCATGGATCCCCTCCCTGGACACGCTGGTGGTTGTGCTGAAGGAGGCTGGCTTGGGAGGTGGGCCTTTGCGGCGGGAGTGAGCCCCTCCATCAGCCTCCCGTCGGTCCCAGGGCCTTGATCATAAGAGGCGGAGGGGTGGGTGCTCACGGCCACTGTGCCCACTCCTGCTGGTGCCTGCATGGGCCTTGTGCCCTGGAGGCGAGCTTGTGCCTGGACGTGGTGGGGACAGGGCAGGGCAGAAAGAGAGGTGATCCAGGTGGGTCAGAGGCAGGCCAGCGGGGCAGGAGGGCTGGGGGCCCAGTGCCGGGCCTCACGCCGCCTGGCCGTCTCCCCAGGGTCCACGGCTCCTATGAACAGCTGTGGGCGGGGCAGGTGGCAGATGCCCTGGTGGACCTCACTGGCGGCCTGGCCGAAAGGTGGAACCTGAAGGACGTGGCCGGATCCAGTGGCCAGCAGGACAGGCCCCACGGCGCGGAACGCAGGACCTGCCGGCAGCTGCTCCGCTTGAAGGACCGCTGCCTGCTGAGCTGCTCGGTGCTCGGCCCCAGGACAGGTGAGGTGGGGCGGGGGCGGCCTCGCGGGCCTGCTCACCTGAGCCCTTGCTGGCTCCTGCCGGAGCTTTGTACTTGGGTCCTGTTGGGACTGAGTCCAGAGAGGACTTCTGTCCTCAGAGCTGGGGTCCCAGGTGTGCCCTTCCCTCCTGACCGGCTTTCTCCGGAGGGTAGTGTCCCGCCTTCCCTTGACCGGCACTGGCCTCCAGGGTGAGAGGGCATCTGCACTGGGGTCCCCGGCACGCAGAGCGGTGGCACCATCTCTGGCACGGCTGGTAACCGGGCAAAACCAGCGCTCAGGTTTCCACGTTAGTGATACATGTGCTCACAAAGCAAGTCTGTTGAAAGAAAAAGTCACCCAAGCTTGACCACCCTGACTTGGTGCCCTTTCTCAGAGCTGTTTTCTTCGTGAGACGCACGTGTGCTGTGTTACGTATCACTCTGTGCGCCGCGTGGACTTTGTCGGGATCCTACTTAATCCCTGTATCTGCCGTGTTTTTCTGAATCCGTCCCTTAGTGTCCGATATTTACGGTCTCTCCAGTCTCACGCTGTCAGAGCTGACATCGCAGTGGGCATCTTTGTGCACGACTGCTTTCATATTTAGGATTATTTTTGTAACGGGACTTTTGTCCAAAGTGTCATCTGGGCAAGGACCAAGGCCCAGAGGAGACCATGGTTAGCAGGCCTGGTGGCAGCTGAGCCCAAATCCAAGGCCAGGCGCTCCCAGTGGCCTGACGCTGGGTCAGGTCACGCCCCAGCTGACTTGCCCGCCGTGGTCAGGATACAGCTCCCGTGCAGCGCAGCTGGGTGGGCTGTGTGCCCGCTCAGTGTGGACTTTGCGGCTGCTTCTCCCCCAGGGACCCGGGAGCTGGGCGAGTTTCACGCTTTCATTGTGTCGGATCTGCGAGAGCTCCAGGGTCAGGCCGGCCGGAGCGTCCTGCTGCTGCGCATTCAGAACCCCTGGGGCCGGCGGTGCTGGCAGGGGCCCTGGAGGGAGGGGTGAGTGCGAGCGGGCGCTTTGGGCCTCCCTCTGGCCGCGGTGGGCCGTGGGGTGGGGGCGGGGCCGCCGTGGCCCAGAGCCTGCGGCTTGGACCCTGGTCAGGACAGTGCCTGCCTGGTCTCCCGCAAGGCCCCCTTGGCACCTGCCTGTGGGCCGCCTGCTCTGTGCAGGGCCCCAGACGGCCTTGGGAGGCTGGCTTCGTGCTGGTCCCGGGACCCCAGCAACACTGAGGGGCGGGCCCTGTCCTGAGGGCACCCACGGACAGAGGATGCCCCCTGGGCTGCAGGTGGGCGCTTGCTCCCGGGCTTCCACTCCGCTGAAGCGGGTTCCTTGCAGCGGCGAAGGGTGGAGCCGGGTGGAGCCGGCGGCCCAGGCAGAGCTGCTGTCGCAGCTGCAGGACGGGGAGTTCTGGGTGGAGGAGGACGAGTTTCTGCGGGAGTTTGACGAGGTCACCATCGGCTTCCCCAGCACGGAGGCTGGCCACCTGCAGAGCCTGCACTCAGGTGAGGGAGGCCCGGACAGACCGCCTGCCCTCTGACGTGGGGCGGGCCACCCGGCTCCACTCTCGCCCCTTGGTTTCTCTCGAAGGCGGAGCAGTGGTCCCACCCCTGCTGCCCCAGAGGGGCCAGGTGGCCGGGTGGGATGTCCTCACGGTGCAGGGGTCCTGACGCCAAGGTGGGGCTGGGGCATGAGGGGGACCCCGTCCCCACGTCTGAGCAGTGCATTCCCGCCCAGGAAAGGTGCTGTGCCACACTCAGGAGCTGCCTGGGGCCTGGGTCAAGGGTCAGTCAGCAGGAGGCTGCCGGAACAACAGCGGCTTCCCCAGCAACCCCAAGTTCTGGCTGCGGGTCTGCGAGCCCAGCGAGGTGTACGTGGGCGTCCTGCAGAGGCCCCGGCTGCGCGCAGCTGGCCGCCCGGGCAGAGACTACCAGGCCGTGGGCCTGCACCTCTGGAAGGTAGCCCCGCCCTGTGGGACGTGGAGGCCTGAGCTCCCGGAGCCCCCCAAGTCCCCTTTCCACCCCCACCCCGTCAGATCTGAGTCCACGGGACGCGCCTCCCTCCCCAGGCCTGGCTGTGTCTTCTGGCCAAAGGCAAACAGCAGGGAAGCAGCCTGGCTGGGGGCCCCTCCTGTGAGCAGAGCTGCTGGGAGGGCTCCAGGGGCGATCCCGGCGGCCAGCGCCCGGCTCTGCCGCTGCCCACTTGCCCCTGGGAGGTCCTGTCCGCTCCCTCAGCCCCCTCCCTCCAATGCGGATGGGAGGTCCCCGTTCGTGGGTCACCGCGTTGCTGGCAAGCCTGGCAGGCCCAGGTGGCGTCAGCCACGGGTCTTTACCGGCACGTGTGTCTCACGTGAGACGCAGCTGTAGGTTCTCAGGGAGGGACCCGAAGGCCTGGGTACTCCCAGGGGGGTCTCCGGCTCTGACTGGCGCCCCGGGGCCTTCCTGCAGGTGGAGAAGCGGCGGGTCAACCTGCCCAGGGCCCTGTCGGCGCCCCCTGTGGCAGGCACCGCGTGCCACGCCTACGACCGCGAGGTGCACCTGCACTGTGAGCTCGGCCCGGGCTTCTACCTGGCGGTGCCCAGCACCTTTCTGAAGGACGCGCCCGGGCGGTTCCTGCTCCGCGTCTTCTCCACCGGGAGAGTCGCCCTCAGGTGAGGGGCGGGCGGGCAGGGGGCGGGGCGGTCCCCTGCTGGCACCGCGCTCACCGCGCCTCCTGCTGTCTCCGCAGCGCCGTCCAGCCGGCCGCGAGCCCCTGCCGCCGGGAGGCGCCGCCAGCGGGCGAGTGGGAGACCGTGCGGCTGCGGGGCTCCTGGAGAGCCGGCCGGACCGCGGGGGGCAGCCGCAACTTCGCCTCCTACGCCAGCAACCCCCGCTTCCCGCTGTCGGTGCCGGAGGGCGCGGGCCCGCGCTGCGTGCGCATCTCCCTGCGCCAGCACTGCCGCGACCGCCAGTGCCTCCCCATCGGCTTCCACGTCTTCCAGGCAGGCGGCGGGCGCGGCGCGCAGGGCCGGGGGGCGCGGGGGCACCGGCAGCCAGGCAGGCCTGTCCCACCTGGGCTCAGAGCAGCTGGACGCTGGGTCCTGTGTGCGGTGTGAAAGGGGCTCTGTTGTATTTGACTCTGCGACCTGGATGCCCATGGTCAGAATACTGGAGAGGGTATCCTTTCCCTTCTCCAGGAGGTGTTTCCAACCCTGGCATCAAACCCAGGTCTCCCCCATTGCAGGCGGATTCTTTACCAGCTGAGCCGCCAGGGAAGCCCGCCTGAGTCCTGAGCTGCCCCCAGAACCGCGCCTCCAGCCAGGAGCCCCCACAGGGCGCGCTGGGCACAGGGTTCAGCGGGAGCCTCACGAAGGCCACATGAATCCCCGGCCCCCACCCACCTAGTGCCTGGACCAGCGGGGTCCTGGGCTCAAGGGGACAAGCAGGGAGGGAGGGGCGGCCCACACCGCCCCAGACAGGACAGACGGATGCTCTACCTGCCCACGAGCGCTTCTGGGTCAGAAAGGAAGCGTACAGCGCGGGCCGCGGTGCTCAGAGCCCAGGAGCTCAAGGCGGGCCAAGTCCCCGGCAGGAGAGGAGGGAGGCTCTCGGGAGAGAGTGCCATTTCCCCAGCCCCACGTGGCTGGGAGCCGGGGCCCCACATAGGGCAGACTGGCCCAGGGTCCTGGGGCCACCCAGGGTCGGGTGGCAGGCGGCCATGAGATGGCCCGGGAGTCACAGCACCACCCAGAGTGCCTTCCTGGCCTCAGTCTGCCCTGAAGTACAGGCAGGATGTCCTTGGCAGACCTGCAGTTGGAGTACTGGAGGGGAGGTGAAGTGCCAGAGGTCGCAAACCCCCCACCCCTTCTGGGGGCCCCACTTAAGGATGGGGCTGGGCAGGGGCCGGTGCCCCGAGGAGGGTGTGGGCCAGAAGGTGGCCCAGAGCCGTGCTGCCGTGGGGCCTTGGGGGCAGCTCTTCTCTAGACGCTCCTGTGCCCTTGGGGTCCCGACAGCCGTGGGCACCGCACTGTGGCCGTGCTCCACCCAGGCCACCCGGGCGGGTCCCCAGGGGCTTCGAGAGAAGGGCCGGGGCACGGACAGTGAGATGCCCGCCTGGGGCGGCCGGCACAGCAGCGCTTCTGCAGGTCGCTGGGCACGGGGCCACGCGGGCGGTGGGGCCCAGCGAGCAGCCTGGCGTGTGGCAAGGGCCAGGCTGACTGCCGGCTGCCCCCAGCCAGGGCGGCCCTCCCAGGAAGGAAGCCGGGACAAGGCTGCAAAAGGGGACAGGCCTTTGTGGTTCTGGTGGCCGCAGCCGGTCCGGTCACCCACAGGCGAGCCTGCCGTCTGAGCCCTGGCCTCCCCCAGGTTCCGGCGGACGGCGGGGGCCCGGACCCGCCTGCCCTGCTGCTGCAGGAGCCCCTGCTGAGCTGCGTGCCGCACCGCCACGCCCAGGAGGTGAGCCGGCTCTGCCACCTGCCGGCCGGCGCCTACCGCATCGTGCCCTCCACCTACCTGCCGGACACAGAGGGCGCCTTCACGGTGACTGTGGAGACCAGAATCGACAGGTGGGCGCCTGTGCACATGGCTGTGTGCGGCTGTGGGGCGTGTCCCGGCACCCCCGCCCCCCGCACACCCCGACTCGCACCAGTCCTGCAGAGCACAAGGCCTGTGGAAGGAGAGCTGACGGGCCTGGAGCTCATTGCCCCCCACTTCCTGGGGTACAGGAGGCCTGGGGTGAGGGGCCTGGAGCTCACTGCCCCCCGCCCCCGGGGTGCAGGGAGGCCTGGGGTGAGGGGCCTGGAGCTCACTGGCCCCCACTCCCTGGGGTACAGGAGGCCTGGGGTGAGGGGCCTGGAGCTCACTGCCCCCCGCCCCCGGGGTGCAGGGAGGCCTGGGGTGAGGGGCCTGGAGCTCACTGGCCCCCACTCCCTGGGGTACAGGAGGCCTGGGGTGAGGGGCCTGGAGCTCACTGCCCCCCGCCCCCGGGGTGCAGGGAGGCCTGGGGTGAGGGGCCTGGAGCTCACTGGCCCCCACTCCCTGGGGTACAGGAGGCCTGGGGTGAGGGGCCTGGAGCTCACTGCCCCCCGCCCCCGGGGTGCAGGGAGGCCTGGGGTGAGGGGCCTGGAGCTCACTGGCCCCCACTCCCTGGGGTACAGGAGGCCTGGGGTGAGGGGCCTGGAGCTCACTGCCCCCCGCCCCCGGGGTGCAGGGAGGCCTGGGGTGAGGGGCCTGGAGCTCACTGGCCCCCACTCCCTGGGGTACAGGAGGCCTGGGGTGAGGGGCCTGGAGCTCACTGCCCCCCGCCCCCGGGGTGCAGGGAGGCCTGGGGTGAGGGGCCTGGAGCTCACTGGCCCCCACTCCCTGGGGTACAGGAGGCCTGGGGTGAGGGGCCTGGAGCTCACTGCCCCCCGCCCCCGGGGTGCAGGGAGGCCTGGGGTGAGGGGCCTGGAGCTCACTGGCCCCCACTCCCTGGGGTACAGGAGGCCTGGGGTGAGGGGCCTGGAGCTCACTGCCCCCCGCCCCCGGGGTGCAGGGAGGCCTGGGGTGAGGGGCCTGGAGCTCACTGCCCCCCGCCCCCGGGTTGTGGGGAGGCCCAGGGTGACAGTGATGTCCTTTCCTGCAGGCGCTCCATTCACAGCCAGGAGATGCTGGGGCAGCCTCTCAGGGAGGTGCGTGTTGGGTGCAGAGGGGAGGGCCCTCCCAGTGCCCTGGAGTCTTAGCTACCTCCCAGACCCTCCCAGCAGCCACCTTGCAGGCTGGGCTGGGCCCTGGGACAGGAGGGGCCCTCGTCCCCCCCGGGAGCCCCAGGCAGAGATTCTCGGGGTGTTTGCAGCCCCACGGTAGGTGAGGAGGCTGGTCTTCTCCCGCCAGCCAGGGTAGTGCCTCTCAGCCCTCACGCCCTCTTCCCACAGGCCTCCTTCATGGCGGTGATGAAAGCCTGAGCGGCTGACCTTGTGTGCGGGCTCTGGTGGCCCACGGCGGCTGGCCTGCGCGCGTCCCAGGAGCAGCAGCCCTGCGGTCTAGCGGGAGCTGCAGAAAGAGCCCAGGTGGGCACCAGGGTCCTTGTGGCTGAGCCTTCCGGAATCCTCCACGCGGCCTCTCCACTGCCTGGGAAACAGGCCGTACAGCGGACAGAGCGCGTCGGGACACACCTTGTTTGAACTATTTGTTAGAAACGTTTTTAGGATCCAGTTTATAAATAAACATGAGCACTGAGCAGCGTCCAGCGGGTTCAGGTGGCCGGCAGGAGCAGGTGGGGGCTCACACCGGCTGCTGACACTCAGGGGATGATCCGGGGCCCCGGGCTGGGGGAGCGGGGCTGGTGAGGGGAGGAGGTGGCGGGTGGTGAGAAGGCCGGCGCAGGGCAGGTCTTGGGCGGGAGCTGGAGGGTTTCTGTCCACACAGGTACCCCCCCCTCTCCACCGCGTCCAGTCTCCTGTCTCCCGGCCAGTGGCGCTCAGGGGTGGACGCTGCCCAGTGCCCAGTGGCCGTGTCAGAGCTGCAGGCTGCAGTCCTCTGCTCGTGATTCAGCGGGGGTGTCCCTGCAGGCCTTGACCCCGGGCCCCCAAACCCCTAACCCCTTTGGAGTGGGGGCCCTGACCTTGGCCTGGCGTGCCTCCTGTCCCCACGCAGCCCCCGACTCCGCACCGCGTTGTCACCATGGTCGGGGTGCCTGGCCTGTTGGGCTCCTTGTCCCAAGTTACAGTGTCGTTTCCTGGGAGGGGCTGCAGGGCCTCTGGTCCTGCCGGGAGGTCTTCCCACCCATTCCTGACTTGCACCCTCGAGGCCGCACCGCAAGCCTGTGGCTCCCTGGGAGCAGGCGGTGTGCTCTGGAAACCCTGGTTCGGAGTCACGGGGAGATAGGGTGGGACCACTGCCCCTGAGGCGACCATCCCGCAGCTTCAGCGCCTTGAGGGCGTCCTCATCCCCACAGAGGCGTCAGTCTCACCTTTGGCCTTCCTGCCGGCCGTCCGACCCCAGAGAGGGAGTTGGATGTCTGCACGTGGCTGTCCCAGTTTCGTGCTTAGAGACCAGGAAGTGACCCCACCGCGCACCGTGAGCAGTCTTGGCAGGAGTCCATGGTCAGCGGCTTGCTGTGTCCCACCGCGGGGCGGGGACAGTGTCAACTGCGGGCCTGAGTGCCTGCAGCCTGGCCCTCCCCGCCCCTCCCTGAGCACAACCACGGAGCGAGGCCTGCAGGCCTAGCGGTGGCAGCAGGTGGGGAGTCTGTTGTGCACACTCGCTGGGGGAGGCGGCCTTCCTCTGGGGCCCAACCATCTCTGCAAGTCAGCAGGCCCAGGCCTGCTCCCACCCTGCTCTGGGGCTGCTCCCCTCGTGGCCAGCGGCGGCCTCACCCCTGGCCCCAGCCTCCCGGCCCATCCCCTGCAGCTGCTCCTGTTCCTGCGCCTCAAACCCACTGTCCCCTCGGCCCCTCCCCGACCCACCTGGTCAAACAGCGCCAGGACAGGATGAGACCACCCCTGTGCCAGGACCGCCGTCTCCCTGCCCCCAGGGCCAGTGGGTGACCCAGTTCCAAGCCGCACGGTATCACTTCTCAGACCGCAGAGGCCGACGCTGAGACAAGTTTGCGGTGCAGGATGTTTACAAGGGAAGATCTGACGTGTGCACCTGGGGGCCCACGTGGGGCTGAAACGCAGGTCTCCCGGGCAGGTGTTAACCTCAGGCATCCTCAGAAGGAGCAGAGCTTCATGTGAGCACACAGACATGGCCGCCTGCAAGCCAGGACGGGGCCTTCAACAGGAGCCAGAGTGGCGTGGGCCTCGACTGCAGACGTCCAGCTTCCAGAGTTGGAGACATCAGCGTCTGTGGTTAAGCCCTAGGCCTGTGGGGTTTTCTCTTGGTCCCAGCCCCGGCTGAGGGCTTCCCGGGGGGGAACTTCCCTCTAAGTCTCCACAGAGCGTGCTGTTGGCAGCTGCCGTAGCCTCAAAGAACTCGTCCCGAGTCAGCGGGGGAGAGGCCCGGGGGGCGGGGGGCAGGGAATCTCTCCAGACCCGCAGGTCCCCCCAGCCTCAGAGGCCGCTGCGGTCGGCCAGCTCACTCCTGCCTGACGGCCCTGCCCAGATGACCAGGGTCACTGCGAGCCAGCCCATGCCGCACACCACTCCCCCGGGCCAGCCCCGGCTGCCTGCTCCCCCCGGGCCGTTGGGGGCCTCTGGGGGCGCCCTTGAGCCAGCCACTGTGTCTCCGCTCTGTCATTTAAGTGACTTAGCAGCAGTCCCTTCCCCACTTGGTCCTGGGAGGCTGGTGACTTCAGTGAGAACAGAGAGCCGGGGTTCGGGCATGGGCCCTGCATATCAGCCCCCTTCCAAAAAGCCTGAAAAGTAAGATGCTGCCCACCACCCATCACCATCAGCCCTTCACCTCCGGGCAAGGCGCCAGAACCCCAGAAGGAGGGCAGAACGCTGCCAGCTTTTCCCCAGGAGCTGGCAGGGTGGCCCATGGTTGCCCTTGGTTCCCCTCGGGCCATCCAGGTCCCATGGCGGGGTCGGGTCAAGGCCAGGACCACGGCCACCGCAGATGGAAAGGCAGCCACTGCCTGGGGCAGCTGGAACCAGCCTTGCCCCCTGAGCCAGAGGAACGGGTGTCGGCACGGAGAGGCAGGGCGACGTTGGGGGCAGTCTCCATGCCCCTCGCACCAGGCCCCCTCCCTCCGTCAGCCCCTGGGCCTGCCCTAGCTGTTGTGCCATCCCTTCACAAGAGGCATCGGCCCGCTGAGCTGAGGGGCCTTTCCCCAGGCCAGCCTCCGTGCCAAGGAGGCCAGTTCCAGTCGGGGCAGCCACCTCCTAGCCGAGCCGTCAGAGGCCAGTTTGCGTTCTCTGGGCTCCAGTGTCCTTGCTGGAAGTGTGGGCAGGCTCTGGCCCACCCTGTGTCCAGACCCTTCCCGTTTGGCTCGCCCTGGAGCCCTCGGTCTGGGCGCATCTGCTGCGGTAGCTCCAGGCCTGCTGACGAGGGACGGGGACCTGCTGCCCGAGGTCCCCGCCACCTGAGCCCGTCCCCTCCTGCCCAGGGTGGAGGTCCTGATGCATTAGCATCCTTGGGCCCGTCTAATGTCACATCTAATTCCCGACCCCAGGCCCAGCGCAGAGTTCCCGGGCAGAGTGGGGCTGCAGAAGGCAGGACCCCAGGCTCTGAGAGGGCCTGGGGCCCCTGGCGGGCCCACTGCTGCCCCCGCCCTCCGCCACACTGACTAACACAGAGCCAGGCCCCACTCTGGGCTCCACGGAACCCGCGCCCAGCTGAGGGCCCTGCATGGAGCCCGGGGCTGTGTCCAGGGCCGGGGCCCACCTGGGGTGCCCGTTCTGTGGGCATGCAAGTGGATGAAGACCGCCTCCCTCCTGGGCACGTCTCCTGGCTGACCCAGGTGGGCGGGTCTAGGTGTGTGCAGGGGCGGGCGCCTCCTTTCCCGGCTTTCCCAGCAGACTTTGCCCCGAACGCCTGCCTGAGTTTCCTTGTGGTCTTCACTTCCTGCTCCGGACTCAGCGGGCAGCGCCTCCTCGGTGGGAGCTGAGTCCGCCCCAGTCTCGACCCGGGACCTCCCCTCTCCCCACCCTCCCTTCCTCCCCGGGCCAGGGCAGCCTTGGGGAGGCAGAGCTTCTAGGGTGAGTACCAAGACCCTAGCTCCCTGAAGGCGGGTGTCTGGCAGGATGTCCTGGGCAGGGGGCCGGACAGGGCCAGCCAGGCCAGGGCCGAGGCTCTCAGGCGCCCCAGGCCCGTTTCCCTGTCTGTCTGTCTCTCTCTCCGTTCACAAGCCCGGCTCAGTGCCCCATGTCTGCCTCATCTGGTTCTGCTGAATTTCTTTTTCTTCCCTAATTCTTAACAGATTCATCCTAGCTTTTACTGCCTTTTGAAATGAAGGGGGAAGTCACTTTGTTCCCGAGGACCCTCTGGGCTTTTATGACCCCAACACTCGGCCTTGGACACGGCTGCTCCATCAGACGCAGTCTTTTCTCGCTTTGAGGACAAGTTTTGCAGGCAGGCAGGGCCCTCCAGTCCGCGGAGTGCTCAGCTCTGCAGCCTCGGGTCCTTAACGCTGCCAGCTTTTCCCCAGGAGCTGGCAGGGTGGCCCATGGTTGCCCTTGGTTCCCCTCGGGCCATCCAGGTCCCATGGCGGGGTCGGGTCAAGGCCAGGACCACGGCCACCGCAGATGGAAAGGCAGCCACTGCCTGGGGCAGCTGGAACCAGCCTTGCCCCCTGAGCCAGAGGAACGGGTGTCAGCACGGAGAGGCAGGGCGACGTTGGGGGCAGTCTCCATGCCCCTCGCACCAGGCCCCCTCCCTCCGTCAGCCCCTGGGCCTGCCCTAGCTGTTGTGCCATCCCTTCACAAGAGGCATCGGCCCGCTGAGCTGAGGGGCCTTTCCCCAGGCCAGCCTCCGTGCCAAGGAGGCCAGTTCCAGTCGGGGCAGCCACCTCCTAGCCGAGCCGTCAGAGGCCAGTTTGCGTTCTCTGGGCTCCAGTGTCCTTGCTGGAAGTGTGGGCAGGCTCTGGCCCACCCTGTGTCCAGACCCTTCCCGTTTGGCTCGCCCTGGAGCCCTCGGTCTGGGCGCATCTGCTGCGGTAGCTCCAGGCCTGCTGACGAGGGACGGGGACCTGCTGCCCGAGGTCCCCGCCACCTGAGCCCGTCCCCTCCTGCCCAGGGTGGAGGTCCTGATGCATTAGCATCCTTGGGCCCGTCTAATGTCACATCTAATTCCCGACCCCAGGCCCAGCGCAGAGTTCCCGGGCAGAGTGGGGCTGCAGAAGGCAGGACCCCAGGCTCTGAGAGGGCCTGGGGCCCCTGGCGGGCCCACTGCTGCCCCCGCCCTCCGCCACACTGACTAACACAGAGCCAGGCCCCACTCTGGGCTCCACGGAACCCGCGCCCAGCTGAGGGCCCTGCATGGAGCCCGGGGCTGTGTCCAGGGCCGGGGCCCACCTGGGGTGCCCGTTCTGTGGGCATGCAAGTGGATGAAGACCGCCTCCCTCCTGGGCACGTCTCCTGGCTGACCCAGGTGGGCGGGTCTAGGTGTGTGCAGGGGCGGGCGCCTCCTTTCCCGGCTTTCCCAGCAGACTTTGCCCCGAACGCCTGCCTGAGTTTCCTTGTGGTCTTCACTTCCTGCTCCGGACTCAGCGGGCAGCGCCTCCTCGGTGGGAGCTGAGTCCGCCCCAGTCTCGACCCGGGACCTCCCCTCTCCCCACCCTCCCTTCCTCCCCGGGCCAGGGCAGCCTTGGGGAGGCAGAGCTTCTAGGGTGAGTACCAAGACCCTAGCTCCCTGAAGGCGGGTGTCTGGCAGGATGTCCTGGGCAGGGGGCCGGACAGGGCCAGCCAGGCCAGGGCCGAGGCTCTCAGGCGCCCCAGGCCCGTTTCCCTGTCTGTCTGTCTCTCTCTCCGTTCACAAGCCCGGCTCAGTGCCCCATGTCTGCCTCATCTGGTTCTGCTGAATTTCTTTTTCTTCCCTAATTCTTAACAGATTCATCCTAGCTTTTACTGCCTTTTGAAATGAAGGGGGAAGTCACTTTGTTCCCGAGGACCCTCTGGGCTTTTATGACCCCAACACTCGGCCTTGGACACGGCTGCTCCATCAGACGCAGTCTTTTCTCGCTTTGAGGACAAGCTTTGCAGGCAGGCAGGGCCCTCCAGTCCGCGGAGTGCTCAGCTCTGCAGCCTCGGGTCCTCTCCCTCCCCTCCCAGGGTCCTCTCCTCACGGGGGAGCTCGGAGGCGGCCGTGGGTTCTGGCCGCAGCCCAGGGCAGGGCTGGTCTGCACAGTGCCCTTCAGGGCATCCCCTGGTTCCCAGCAGGTGCAGGTTCTAGGGCCCAGACAGCATGGCCCTGAGAGTGGCATGGGGGCCAGCCTGCTCGGGGTCCCTCAGACACTGGCCATGGAGGCTTGCTCAGGAGCACGCCTGTGCACAATGTCCTAACTCCCCCATGCCCTGCACAAAGGCACAGCCAGGGCCGGCCTCAGGTGCCTGGGACCTCTGGTCCTTCACAAACCACCCAGGAGGTGAGGCTGCTGGGCGAGGCTCCAGCACTGGCTTGGGCGGCCCCCTGAGGGTCCCCTGCAGGGTCTGGGGCCTGGCAGGAGGGACCCTGGGGCGCTGATGCATGCGTGTGTAAGTCCTGTGGGCTCAACCCTCAGCCCTAGCCCCATGGAGGGGACCCACCGGCATGGGCACAGCCCTGCCCACCACCTTGCTTCCCTGGCCCGTTCATTCTGAAGCCTCTCTGTGAGCTGGTGAGGATGAGGCCTTGGGCGTCCCTGCCCTCCAGGTGGGCAGGACGGTGTGCGCGAGGTCCCCAGAGAGGCCTGGCAGTGAGGTGACAGAGGACGAGGTGGGTGGCAGTGGGGGTGGGTGGTCTTCGACTTGCCTGGGGTAGCCAGCTGCAGGGCAGGGCTGGGAGGCACCCTCAGTGCCTGGAGCTCTCCATGCCTGTGGGGAGTGGCCTGGGGCACATGGCGAGAGCCAAGGGTGAGGTGAGGCCCCAGGCTGCGGGAGGAGCGTGCTCTCAAGTTTCAAGCAGGGCCAGGTGTGCGCCTGTTTGACAGGCGCAGGTGTTTGTCTGGTTGAAGCCTCCGGAAGGACTGGAGGGAGGGCCTGGCCAGAAGGCTGCTGCATTCTTCCAAGGGAGACAGCAGGGCGAGGGGTGAGGGCCGAGGGAGCGGGCTGAGCTGCGGTTCCTCGGAAGCAAAGCTCACACTCCGACACTTGCTGCTCACTCAGTCTGGCTGTCCAGACTGCCACGAGGAGCACCGGGACCCCCCAATCCAGGAGCGTGGTGGAGCTCTTCGTTTCTGAGATCTTTGTTTCTCTTAAAAATGTTTTGTAGTTTTGAGCATTCTGGTTTCCATTCCTATTTTACTGACAGTTTCTGTCATAAATGAGTGTTGAATTTTGTAGAATAATTTTTTTGCTTCTATTGCGAGGATTATAATGGCACCCCACTCCAGTACTCTTGCCTGGAAAATCCCATGGATGGAGGAGCCTGGAAGGCTGCAGTCCATGGGGTCGCTAAGAGTCAGACATGACTGAGCGACTTCACTTTCACTTTTCACTTTCATGCCTTGGAGAAGGAAATGGCAACCCACTCCAGTGTTCTTGCCTGGAAAATCCCAGGGACGGGGGAGCCTGGTGGGCTGCCGGCTATGGGGTCGCACAGAGTCGGACACGACTGAAGTGACTTAGCAGCAGCAGCAGCAGAGAGGATTGTACATTCTCTTTTATTTCATTAGAATAGTGAATGACACAGATTGACAGTCTCATGTTAAAATAAGCTTTGTAACCTGGGATGCTTGTTCACGGTGGATTATTTGTCTTCTGCACTGGTGGCTTCAATCGGCTAATTCTTCTGTTTTGTCTGTGCCGGCCCTTGGTTGCAGTGCTCAGGTGCCTCCAGTCGTGACTCGTGGGCTTAGTTGCCCCAGAGCACTTGGGGTCTACCTCACCAGCCAGGGATGGAACCCGAGTCCGCTGCACTGAAAGGTGAGTTCTTAACCACTGGACCACCGGGGAAGTCCCCAGCTAGTACGTTATTAAGATTTTTGTGTCTATGTCCAGGCATGATGTTGATCTATAGTTTTCTTGTAATAGTATCTTCGTCTAATTTTTTTTAAATGGTTATCTGTTTGGCGGCACTGGGTCTTCGTGGTGGCACGTGGGCTTTTTAGTTGTGGCATGCGGGCCCGAGCTCCCTGACCAGGAGTCCAGCCCGGGTCCCCTGCGCTGGACACAGAGTCTTAGCCGCTGGGCCACTGAGCAAGCCCCAGGCTCTGTCTGCTTTTCAGCTCAGTTCAGTTGCTCAGTCGTGTCCGACTCTTGGCGACCCCATGAATCGCAGCGCGCCAGGCCTCCCTGTCCATCACCATCTCCCGGAGTTCACTCAGACTCACGTCCATCGAGTCCGTGATGCCATCCAGCCATCTTGTCCTCAGTCGTCCCCTTCTCCTCCTGCCCCCAATCCCTCCCAGCATCAGAGTCTTTTCCAATGAGTCAACTCTTCGCATGAGGTGGCCAAAGTACTGGAGCTTCAGCTTTAGCATCATTCCTTCCAAAGAAATCCCAGGGCTGATCTCCTTCAGAATGGACTGGTTGGATCTCCTTGCAGTCCAAGGGACTCTCAGGAGTCTTCTCCAACACCACAGTTCAAACGCATCAATTCTTTGGCATCAGCGTTCTTCACAGTCCAACTCTCACATCCATGCATGACCACAGGAAAAACCATAGCCTTGACTAAGCAGACCTTTGTCTAGTTTTAGTATGAGGGTAAAACTTGTCTTTGAGAATGAGTTGGGAAGTACTCACCCTTATTTATTTTTAGGAAGTGGTAAGATTGCCAGTGTCTCACTGGTAAGGGTTTGATAGAATTCCCCAGTGACACCATCTGGGTCAGGAGCTTTCTTAGTGGAAAGGTATCTAACTATGAATTCAACAACTTTAATAGATTTAAGCTATTCAAATTTTTTATTTCTTATACAAATTCTGGCAACTTGTGACATTCAAGAAATTTGTGATTCTTATCTGAGTTGTCGAATGTCTTTGCATAAAGTTACTAATAACTTTCCTTTATTATTCTAATGTCTGTAGATCTAAGTGGCATGTCCTCCATTCTTTTCTTTTGGACAGTAAAGTTGATTTACTGGCGGGCGTGAGTAAGGAAGTTAGTGTTAGTCGCTCAGAGTACCTGACTTTTTGCGACCCCATGGACTGCAGCCCTCTGTCCATGAGATCTTCCAGGCAAGGATACTGGAGTGGGTTGCCATTTCCTTCTCCAGGGGATCTTCCCAACCCAGGAATTGAACCCGGGTCTCCTGCACTGCAGGCAAATTCTTTACCAACTGAGCTACAAGGGAAGCCCGAGTAAGGAAGGGACAAAGCAAAGCTCTCATGACTACAGGGATTATTTGACCCCATAGTCGTCTAAGACGAGCCACTTTTCTGCCACCATATCTTCAAATTCATCCACATTAAATTTAGCAAATGCCCACTCCTTGGAGATGTGGAGCTGCTGGCAGGAAAAACTTGAACTTGGCCCTCTGGAGGGCTTCAATTACACACTCCTTGTTCGGCACCTTGGTACAGATGGACATTGTGACTTGGCCAACATGGATCCTGGCCACTGTGCCTGGGGCTTCCAAAGGCACGGTGTATAGCTGTCTGGAGCCTAGACTGGGGACAGCATGCCAGTTATGAATGGCCCAGGTCCCTTAGAGCAACCTGAGCAGGCCGCAGGCTGCATGCCCAACCCAGAAGGCAGCCAGCACGCGGCACCCCGCCCCCCAACCGTGGGGAAAATCACCGTTGACTTGATTGGCCGCAAACCTTCATGCTTGACGTTAGTCACTTACGGACTTTTTTTCTTGATCGGTTTAGCCGTTGGTTTATCAACTTCATTGATTGCCGGGAGCCAGCGTGAGGAATTCCACCCGTGACAAGGTCATGCGAGAGATCTGAAGTGCAAGGTCTAGTCAGATCTCAGGTTTTCCCCCTGGTATTTCCCAGGCGTGTACCCCAAAAAACTAAAAATCTGCCGGCTTTTGTACTCTGCTTCTCTACTTTTCTGATATACTCTGGAAAAAGTTATCTCTAAGCTTTGGTCTTCTGCACTTGAAAGGGATGTTTCAGTTAAACCTCCTCTGATAGCTCTCTGGCTTGCCTAACAGGTTCCCCAGACCCCTTACAGCTTGTGAATTGCTTACAGCCCCCAACCGCGAGAGGCACAAAGCTTCAAAGCATCTTAAAGATACAGAGCCTTTTCTAAAGAGTTAAAAATCATATTGGTGATGGGTTTTCACTGTTGACTCAATGATTGCCACCAGACCTCCGTATTCTTTATCTTTTAGGCACCTGGGAGGATGTTAATCAATGTAAACAGGATATGGAAAAAGATATATAGTAGTTTTGATGTTAGCAACACTAGGCTTTTGAGTTAATTACTTTTCTTTGTTATATATCACTGCACTCCTCTTGTGTCCTTGCTATGTAAGAATGTAACTTTATTTAGTGCTTTCTGAGAGTGGCACCAAGACTTTGGGAAGATCAAAACAAATAAGTCTTCTGGTTGACAAACCCTTATCAGAAAAAAGGCTGTAAAATGTTAATTGGCCCTTTTGGCAGGAAGATGATGTAAATTACCTAAGACTTGTGTATACAACTAGGTATGCAGAGAGAAAAGCCTGGTTTTGATAAGAGTCTGGGCTGCTAACACTGCATAATTTTGTATTACCCATTGATCTCTATGTACAATCAAAAAAGTATAAAAGGCCCTCTGAACAATAGGAGCCGGAGCCAGTCGTTGGAAGGACTGGTTTCCCCCGTGTCTCTTCTTTACTCTAATTTCAGGCTGAATTCCCATCTGGAGAAGGGCGGCTCACCAAGTCTACTTACTTGCCCTGGCACTAAGATCCGTGAGAGAGAGAGCCCAAGGCGGGGCACTCCCCAATATTCAAACGGGCACTGGTGGCCTAACGTAGATGGTGCAAGCTCCTTGTCTGGAACTTTATTGGCCTTCCCCGTAAACCAAGTTATTCAGCCTCTTTTCTCCACTTAATTTTCCTACTACACTATTTCTTCATAATCTAATCTTATGTCTCTAAATACATAAGTTTTCCCCACTGACGCCGTCCGTGCTTTGAATTTCCCTGGGTCCACTGGGGCTGGACCCTGGCAATCGATCTTTTCGAAGAATCAGCTTCCATGTTATTGACTTTCCTCTACTGTTACTTCCCTATTGTGTTAACCGTTCACCTTTTCCTATTTCCTTCCTTCTTACTTGGGTTGCTTTGTTGTTGTTTGCTTCCCGAAGTGAAGTCTTAATGATTTTTGTCCTTTTCTCCTTTCCCAGTATAATCACTTAAAGCTACAGTTTTCCTCTAAACTCGCTTTATCTCACAGATATTGATAGGTTGTGTTTTCATTATTAATTAGTTCAAAATATTTTCTCACTTCCCTTTGATTACTTATTTAGCCCTTGAATTTACTATAGCTATTAATTTCCAAATATTTGGGCATTCTTTCAGTTCAGTTCAGTTCAGTTCAGTCACTCTGTCATGTCCGACTCTTTGCGATCCCATGAATCACAGCACGCCAGGCCTCCCTGTCCATCACCAACTCCGGGAGTTCACCCGAATCCATGTGCACTGAGTCGGTGATGCCATCCAACCATCTCATCCTCTGTCGTCCCCTTCTCTTCCTGCCCTCAATCTTTCCCAGCATCAGGGTCTTTTCAAATGAGTCAGCTCTTCGCATGAGGTGGCCAAAGTATTGGAGCTTCAGCTTCAACATCAGTCCTTCCAATGAACACCCAGGACTGATCTCCTTTAGGATGGACTGGTTGGATCTCCTTGCAGTCCCAGGGACTCTCAAGAGTCTTCTCCAACACCACAGCTCAAAAGCATCAATTCTTCTGCACTCAGCTTTCTTTATAGTTAAGCTCTCACATCCATACATGACCACTAGAAAAACCATAGCCTTGACTAGATGGACCTTTGTTGACAAAGTAAGGTCTCTGCTTTTTAATATTCTGTCTATGTTGGTCATAACTTTCCTTCCAAGGAGTAAGCCTCTTAGCTTAGTTTTTTGTTGCTTATTTCTCATTTAGTTGTGTTGCACTTGAAGAACATACTACATATGATTTAAATCCTCTTAGCTGTACTGAGACTTGCTTTATGGCCCTGCATATGGCCTATTTTGGAGGCCATGTATGGGTATACAGTTCTATGGACATTGGGTGGGCAAGTTGATTCACACTGTTCAAATCTATCATATTCTTAGTAATTTTTTCTTAGTTACTGAGAAAGGAGTGTTGGAATAGCTTAGTATAATTGTGGATTTGTCTATTTATTCTTCCAAGTTGATCCTTTTATGATTATGAAGCTTCACCTTTTATCTCCAGTAAGATTCCCTGTATTGAAATCTACTTAGAGATCAATATTGGAGAAGGGAATGGCAACTCATTTCCAGTATTCTTGCCTGGAGAATTCCACGGACAGAGGAGCCTGGCAGGCTACAGTTCATGGGTCGCAAAGAGGTGAACATGACTGAGTGCCTAACACACACAGATATCAATATGCCCAACCCAGCTTTCTGTGACAGTGATGCGACCCCAGGCACGATATACTTCACGGAACTCTCCAGGCCAGAATACTGGAGTGGGTAGCCTTTCCCTTCTCCAGAGCACCTTCCCAACCCAGGAACTGAGCCCAGGTCTGCCACATTGCCAGGATTCTTTACCAGCTGAGCCACCAGGGAAACGCTTATGATTCTTACGATCAGTGTTTTATTTTCTATCTTCCATTCTTTCACTTTGTTATCACTTTTTACTTTTAATCTGTTTGTAAACTGTGTATCATTTACAGTGTATTTTCACCTCTTGCTTTTTTAATCCAATTTGATAATCTTTGTCTTTTAACTGAAGTATTTAGACCAGTTGTATTTAATGTAATTATTGATATGGTTGGGTTAAATCTACCATCTTGCTGTTTTCTATTTATCTCATCTATTCTTTGCTCCTTTTCCTCTCACTGTTGGATTAACTGGAAAACTTTGTTTTATATCCCATTTATGTCCTCTGTTGCTTTATTTATTACACCTCTCTGTTTCATCTTTTCAGTGGTTGCTGTTGGGCTTTCAAAATGCATATTTAACTTATGGATGACTGACTGGATGTTAGAGAGAGGGGAAATTTGGGCATTAAAAATGACACTCGAATATCCGGCCTTGGCAACAAGAGGAGTCATTCTTTGGAACAGGGAACTCTGCAGGAAGATGATAGTGTGGGGGGTGACAGAGGGGCTTGACGATGTGGTCAGTTTTGGTCAAGTTGCACTTAAATTGCTTGTTATATATCCAAAAGAAGATGCCTGGTGGGCAATCCATGTGTAGTCCAGGGTCTGAGCTGGAGCTGGTGGCAGGGTCATGGGCATGGGGTGATTCTTGAATCAAAAGGACTGGGTGAATCTGTCACGAAGAGTGTGTGATCAGGTGAGAAAAGGCCCCAGTGAAACTCAGCCCAAGGACCAAGGACCACGCCCAGGGAACCGAGTTAGGACCCACATGGAGGACAACAGGGTGTGAGAGGAAAGGCCCGATGGGAAGGGCAGAACAAGGCACGTGCACCATCACAGAGCCAAAGGGGAGCAGCCAGCAGGTGCCCCAGGTGCCAGCTCCGATGGCCCTGAGTCGGGGCAGCATGCAGGGCCCCGAGGTCACGAGGACCTCCTCCTCACCGCACATGCGAACCTCGTGTGCACTCAGGTCTGGTCCATGTTGTATTAAAACCCTTTTAAAATAGAGAACTAGGGATGGCTCCCCCCTGCCAAGTGCTGCTGGGAGGTGGAATAAGGTGGTGTATTGGGGGTTTGCGGGGGTCTGTGGCGCAGCAGCCAGAGGCCCTCAGGGAGGATGTTTCTGGGCGCCGACCAGGGAGGGTCCCCTGGTCCCAGGGGTCCCACACGGTGGTGGAGGCGCAGGGGTTGAGGAAGCAGACTCTGAGCATGTGGATGTCTTTCTGGAGAACTTGGGCCTGGTGGGCTTGAGGCACCATACACCCTCTAGCTGGGCCCTGCAGACAACTGTACCCTGGGGAGGGCGGGCAGGCAATGAGCAGACCCAGGCCAGTCTTCTCCCGAGGGTGAAGTGCGGGGATGCATTGCAGGACCAGGGAGGACGAGGGGCCTGTGCTCTTGGCCTGCAGGGCTTCCCTGGGGACCAGCCCCCCAAGTCCTCTCCCTCCTGCTCGAGCAGCCGTTCAGGCAGCCAGTGGCCCCTGGGGAGCACATTCCCCAGGCCCCACCCTGTCCCGGACGCTCATCTGAGCAGCACCCAACCCACAGGCTTTCCGCAGCCCTGCAACCTGACAATCTGCCTGATTGCTGACTTCCTAGAAGTGCAGCCACACCGACCTTGAGCAGGAGGCCAGCTGCTCGCTCGGGACCTGCCAGAGGGGGACCAGCAGGCGGGGGAGGGAAGCAAACGGGGAGCCTGCGGTGAGGGGCCCAGGACAGGCGTGTGCGGGAGGTGGGAGTGTGAGGGCGAGCCGGTGCAGGCATTGGGCCCATGAGTGGCCCCGAACTGCAGTGTGCGTGCGTGCGTGCGTGTATACCTATGTGTGCACACATGTATGTGTGCCTGTGATTGTGCCTCTGTGTTTTGGCTTATGTGCATGTATGTGTGTGCATGTGTTTGTGTGCATACATGCACGCACACACGTGTATACAGGTCGTGGGGGCTGTACTGCACCAACCACATCCGAAAGTCAGCCAAGTGCAGCTCCACCATCTGCCCTGCCCCCGCCCCGCTGCTCAGACAGCCCGTCCACTCTCTGTTGGGCAGGAGTCCTCTCCTGGGCACAGGTTGGCCCAGGGTTGCCCTGTGCCATTCATCTGCATATCTGTACTGCACCAACCACATCCGAAAGTCAGCCAAGTGCAGCTCCACCATCTGCCCTGCCCCCGCCCCGCTGCTCAGACAGCCCGTCCACTCTCTGTTGGGCAGGAGTCCTCTCCCGGGCACAGGTTGGCCCAGGGTTGCCCTGTGCCATCGGCCCCTCAAGCCTCTGACACTCAAGGATTTTTTGGCTTTTCAGGACCACTGAGAGAACCGTCTCCTACACCACTTTGCAGTCAAAAGTCCCAAATGTACTTTCCATACTGTCTGTCTGTGGATTTTTAGTGGGGTGCTGACCATCTTTTTAAAAACTTTTTATTTTGGAAAATCTCCAATAGACATAATTTTCATAATAGAAGGCTATGATGAACTCGAAGTGCCCTCCACCCCCAACTTCAACAGTGATCAAATGACTCACACAGTTTTATCTGCCCTCGCTCCACCAGCAAAGGCGAAGGCGAAGTCGCTCAGTCGTGTCTGACTCTTTGCGACCCCGTGGACTGTAGCCCACCAGGCTCCTCCATCCATGGGATTCTCCAGGCAAGAATACTGGAATGGGTTGCCATTTCCTTCTCCAGGGGATCTTCCCGACCCAGGGATCGAACCCAGTTCAGTTCAGTTCAGTTCAGTCACTCAGTCGTGTCCGACTCTTTGTGACCCCGTGAATTGCAGCTCACCAGGCCTCCCTGTCCATCACCATCTCCCGGAGTTCACTCAGACTCACGTCCATCNTACTCTGCATATAAGTTAAATAAGCAGGGTGACAATATACAGCCTTGACGTACTCCTTTTCCTATTTGGAACCAGTCTGTTGTTCCATGTCCAGTTCTAACTGTTGCCTCCCGGCCTGCATACAGATTTCTCAAGAGGCAGGTCAGGTGGTCTGGTATTCCCATCTCTTTCAGAAGAAGCAGACATCGTATCAGGTCATCTACTGAAACTTCAGCATAAAGGAAAGATAAGGGCTTTAAAGCACAATGCAAGACCATTGCCACCCCACATCAGGCACGCAGCCAGCACTCACATCCCCACTGTTGCGCGCACCTTTAGAACTGTTTATCTGGATGCACTGGGGTCTGAGGGTTTTGGCCGCAGGCCCGAATCCTGTGTGTGACGGTGAGGCCTCGCCCACCGGCTTCTCAGAGAGTGCAGTCAGCCCTGCCCATGGGGCCACGCTCTTCGCGCCCCTGCCTTCCCCGCCTGGGCATCGCCATCGAGGCCTCCTTGGGGGGCCCGGGTTGAGGTGCTTCCACCCCGACTCTACTTTCTGTCTCAGCCTGTCCCCTCAGTCCCCCGCACCCCAGGGCCACACCTGGGGGCTCCTCAGTGGAGGAGATCCCCGCGTGTTGTCTGACCCGCCCGCAGTCCCACTGGGCAGAGTGGAGCTCTGAGAAGCCCTGCCCGCCCTCCCGGCTCTTGTCCGCACCCTCGCGCTGAGGGGTAAGCTGCATCGCGAACAAGGCGCCCACTCAGCGCCCTGACCGCCTGGCCCAGTGTCCACGTCCCCTCCTGACGGGCGCCCCGCGAAGCCTGCCTCATCTCTTCACTTCCCCTCTTTTAAAAAAATAGAAGTGTAGTTTGGGCTTCCCTGATGTCTTAGACGGTTAAGAATCCGCCTGCAATGCAGGAGACCCGGGTTTGGTCTCTGGGTCAGGAAGATCCCCTGCAGGAGGGCATGGCTACCCACGCCAGTATTCTTGCCTGGAGAATCCTACAGACAGAGGAGCCTGGTGGGCAGCAGTCCATGAGGTCGTGAAGGGTTCACACACGACTGAGAGACTAACATTTTCACTTCTTTTTTCTCACAGTTGGTTACACTGTGTGTTAATTTCTGCTGTACAGAAAGTGATTCAGTCATACATGTACACATATGGACGCGTGTTGTTCAGTTCAGTCATACATGTACACATATGGACGCGTGTTGTTCAGTTCAGTCATACATGTACACATATGGACGCGTGTTGTTCAGTGACTAAGTCATGGCTGACTCTTTGCGACCCCTGGACCGCAGCACGCCAGGCTTCCCTGTCCATCACCGACTCCCGGAGTTTCAAACTCATGTCCACTGAGTGGGTGATGCCATCCAACCATCCTGCCCTCTGTTGTCCCCTTCTCCTCCCGCCCTCAGTCATTCCCAGGATGTGTGTGTGTACATATATATGTATATATACAGACTTTTGCATATTCTTTTCCATTATGGTTTATCACAGAATACCAAAAATAGTCCCTGTGTTCCACAGGAAGACCTTGTTTATGAGAGTTATAAGCGTTTACCTCTGCTAACCCCAAACTCCCAGCCCGCCCTCCCCCAGCTCCCTTCACCTCCCCTCTTGACGCTTTAGGGCCTGGCCATGTAGAGCAGCCCCCAGCCCAGGGCTCACCGTGGGCACCCCTGGGGCGTCACCAGCTGTGTTCTGTGCCCGCTGCAGCTCCTGTCACTGGTGACCAACTCCAGAGCTTAGATCAGGTTCAGGTGTGATTTTGGGGGTTTGGCGGGACCACCTCAAGAAGCAACTTTTTTTTTTAAAGTATAGTCGAAAATTCATGAATGTAAACACTGTGTTTCAATCTTAAAAATTATTCTCCTTGTGGATATTAGACGACCCTGTCTTTGGCCACTGGGAGTGAGCTTGCTTTGGCTCTCGAGTCCCTTCGATGTGGGCGACCGTCTCGATCTGCTTTGCTCTCCGGTATGAAAAGCCATTCTGGGTGCATCTCAGATGTTCCCCAACCCAGACCTAAAAGCATCTACTTCTCTCTGCAGGCCTCCTTCCTCTTCATGACAAACTCTAGCCAGAGACCACAATCTGGCTGTTAGGCATGTCGGTTTCTAAGCCTTATCAGCAGTCAGAACAAATAAGCTTTATCTTTAAGATAAAGATAAAGACTTCAAGATAAAGATAAGATAAAGACTCTTCTCTCCGGTCTGCTGGCTTTCTTTCCTTTTCGAGTAGATTTTTGTTTCCTTGTTTGTTTTTCGCTGTCCTGGGTTGTCATAGCTGCGCAGACTTTTCTCTAGCTGTGGCGAGCGGGTCTACTCTGCACTATGGAGCGAGGGCAGCTTGTTATGATGGTCTGTTTTTGCAGAGCACGGGCTCTGGGGTGCGTGGGCTGCAGGCGCTGTGGCTCCCGGCTCTAGAGGTCAGCTCAGTGGCGCAGCACACAGGCCCGGTTGTTCCAAGCACCTGGGATCCTCCCAGACCAGGGAGTGAGCCCGAGTCTCCTGCATTGCCAGGCAGACTGCCCACCACCAGGCCACCAGGGGAGCCCCAGACCCGCTCCGTTTTCACTAAGTTTTATTGATGATGCACGTTTATCCTACAGCGGGAGTCTCAACAATGCCCGACACAATTATCCACTTGCTTCATCCCGTAGCACAACAGCCTCAAAATAAAGACCTCACGCTACTATCAACAACATGGTTACTGAAAATAATTCAAGATGCACTTTTACAAAAATCATTCAGTTACACAGACGTACAGGCAAGACGGTGTTTCTAAAATATTTGGAAGGTGATTACACACAATGGAACGTTTTGGCCATTCTCTGTTGTCAGGCTGTAAGGATATACAATCAAAATGCTGGATTTTAAAATCACTTGGAAGAATTTGGTAGGGTTATGCTACCAACTGATCTTGCAAATTAATTGTCTTCACCTTGCTTTCAAGTTCAAGAATCCCTTTTAAAATATAATGTAATTTAATTTAGTAATTGCATAAATATTTACCTGGTTCCAAAGCCAAATCTACAAACGAAAGTATATTCACCGACGTCCAGTTTCAATCCCTCTCTCCCTTCACCTCTCTTCTCCCTAGTCCCTGTAGGTAGCAATTTAATTTTAAACAAATGTTATGGCTTATTCTTCCATTTGTAAAAGTATAGCCTTCTGCTCCTACATAAATACATGAGCATCAACATCCTTTTTTTCACTTAGCTGTATATCCTGGAGATGACCGTACACTCATGTACAGAGACATTTCTCTTCCCTTTTTGCAACTGCCCAGTTCTGCGTGGCAAGGACGGGACAGACTCCACGCCACCCGGGCCCATGGACAGCTGTCTGAGCGGGGTCCAGGCTGTCGCTGCCCCACAGCCCCGCAGGTCAGCCTCTCCCGCACCCTCTCCCTAGGTCCGCTGTCCATCTGTGGAGGAGATTCCCAGAGATGGGGTTATGAGGTCAAAGGGCCCAGCTGGATGCTGCCCGGTGCCCCTCCAGCGGGTTAGAGGTCAGAGGAGAGTGTCCAAGTGTGTCCTCTCCCCACAGATGGTTGTCAGACTTGGCTCTGGCCCACCTGACGGGAGACGGTGCTGCCGCGCCCTGCACGCTAGGGGCCCGCTTTTGAGCTGTTTCCGTCTCCTCTGTGAACCGTCCAGCCGTCGCACTACCGGTCGGCATCTTGCCCACCCTCCAGAGGGCCTCCTGCCCCAGCACCGCTGGGGTGCTGATCAAGTCGGGCTCCCCCTAGACAGACTGGCTCGCACCAGCCTGAGCTGGAGGCTGCCTGCCCTTGGGGCCAGGAGCGGAGGACCCCCTCGTGGAGAGACAGAGCCCAGGGTGCTCTGAACCTGGGTGCTGACTTCCAGGCGAAGACAGCGTGCATGAGGCACACGTCTGCTCTGCCCACCAGACTCCCCAGCCTGAGGTTGCCACCAGGGAACAGGCCTGGGAGCTGCTGTCGGGCTGCAGGGCCCCTGCAGGGAGTGGGTGCCTGGAGAGGAAGAGGGGCAGAGAGTGGGCAGGGGCTGCCCGGACAGGGCGGGCCCAGATGGCTGTCTCTGCTGGGAAGGGAGGCCCGAGACCAGACGGGCGCTGGGGGCCGGAGGCCGCAGGGAGGCGGTGTCCCCAGGAGGAGGGCTGGTGTGGGGCAGAGGTCCTTCCAGGCAGACAAACCCCAGGCAGAGAAAGGGGAAGGAGGCCCTGGGGGAGGCAGGAACCTGCGGCCGGCTGTACCAGCTCCTCACCGCTGTGGGGGGCGGGGGGTGGGTCCCAGGGTTCAGAGCAGAAGGCAGAGAGGGTAGCCTGGCAGCCACCCTGGAGGAGGCCCCATGAGCCGCCGGGCACCCCTGCCCTCAGCCCAGCCAGGCTAGGGAGGCAGGGTGGTGCTCACGCATCCCTGTCCTGGGCTCTGCCTGCCCGTGGCATCTGAGGCGGGGTTGCAGAAGGGGAGCTGCCCCCTGCCCTGGTCCCTGAGTAATGCTACTGTTGGCGGGATGGGGTGTCAGGACCAGGCACTGGGAAGCCCGAGGACCCCCTTCCCGGCCCGTGGGTCCGAGTCTGTGGGCCAGAACGACAGGTCCACCTGTCAGGCCCAACAACTCCCCAAGGGGGACCCAGAAGTGACCCTGGGGGCAGCCAGGCCAGGCCGGCAGAGCCCCACAACCCCTCAGGGGCCCCAGCTATGCAGTCCCTCCCTGGGGCAAGTTCCCTAGCTGGGAAAGGACTGGACACGTCTGGCTCGGCCTCTGTCGGGCACCCTGGGGTCCCAGGGCGAAGTGCTGTGGAAGGGGCTGCAGAGGACAGTAGGGCTGAGGGGGTCTGTCTGAGTGTGCGAGGGGCTTGGGGGCCCTCGGGGAAGCATGTGGTGAGAGCGCAGGGGCACCGTGAGGGCCGGACAGCAGGGCTGCCCACCCTGGGCGCTGGAGTGAGAGTGCGTGCCCTGGACATGTGCCCTTTGGCCACCGGGCCCCTGGCCGGAGCGGCAGCCGCAGACGGAGCAGCAGTCCAGGGCCTGGCGGGCGTCTGGAGCGCTGGTCGTCTGACCGGAGGACCATGGGCTCCGCTGCCCGGGTGAGCCGGCTCCTTTCTGGAAACAGAGCGGTCGTCCCTGGACCCCTCAGCACCCATCCCTCGTGGGCTCACCGGCAGGAGGGCCCGGGGGGCAGTGCAAGCCAGAGGCCACGGGTGGGCAGGCAGCGTGGCCTTCTCGAGCCCGACTGCGCCCCTGGGCCTGGCTGTGTCCCCCGGGCTCCGTCCCTGGAGCAGGAGCCTGTGGGGACAGCAGGGGCCTGTCCCCCACCCCGGCACAGCCAAGCCCTGCTCTCCGGCCACCAGCCCGCTCCCCGCTCAGCCACGGGTGCTGAGCGACGGACGCCGGGGCGCAGGCGGGGGAGCAGCCAGGCCCCGGAGCGGCGGAGGCAGCCCTGCAGGGGCTGCGGGGTGCCTGGAGGCCCCCGAGCCGGCGTGGGGTCCCTGCCCGAGCCGTGGGGGTGGGGTGGGAGGCGGGGTCCCTGGCGCAGAGCCCCTGGGGCTGTGTGCGCGTCCCCTGCCCTCCACCCCCGCGGGTCGGGGCCTTGGCCCTCCCTGCCCCTCAGCGACTTCTGCGGCAGGCCCGTCTGGCAGACCGGTGGTCAGTGCGAGAAGAGTCACAGGCCACATCCGAGGGCCTGTGGAGGCGGCAGGGTGAGCCTCGCACAGGACCAGTCTCCAGTGGGGGGCGTCTCCCGCCAAAGAGCTGCACCCAGGCAGCCACGTCCCAGGGGTGAGCGGTGAGCCCGGGGTGGGGTGAGGACGGTCCCAGGGGTGAGGGGTGAGCCTGGGGTGGGGTGAGAATGGTCCCAGGGGTGAGGGGTGAGCCTGGGGTGAGGATGTTCCCCAGGGAGGAGGGGCGAGCCTGGGGTGGGGTGAGGATGGTCCCCAGGGGTGAGG
>SJYR01001483.1:512600-529928 GCA_006410655.1 Kobus ellipsiprymnus | reverse complement strand
AGGTGCCCCTCCTCCCCGGGCCGTCTCCTGATGCTGGCGTGCTGTCCTCGGGGCGGTGAGCGTGGAGGTGGGGCCGAGGGGGCCGGGGGTCGGGGGTGGGGCCTGGCCGACCCCTCACCCCCAGGTTCTACCCGGAGCTTCCAGAGTGGAGGGCCCTGGACCCCCACCCGGCCGCCTCTCATCCCCCGAGGGCGGGAGGCCCCCTTGCCTGAATCAAGCTGGCGCGTGCACACGGGTCCTGGCCCCCCCGCCTCCTCCCCTCGCGGCTCCCAAGGAGGTCCTGATGGCTCCAGTGTCCCCATGGCAGTTCGGGGGTCAAAGGCTGGAGCGGTGTCCCCCGGATTCAGGTCATTCCCTGACCTCACAGCGGGACTTCACCTTTGGCAGGTGTGAGTAGTTACATTAAGACAAGGTCTCCCTGAAGCAGAAAGTACCCCAACCCCGTGTAACTGCTGTCCTTCTCAGGGGACACGTGGAGGACAGGGAGGATGGGCTGGGATGGGGCAATGTGCCCGCAGGCCCCGGACGCCTGGGGGGACGGGGAGGAGGCCATGGCCCCAGAGAGGCCCCGTGCCCGGCTTCCCGCACCCACCTGGGGACAGGTGAGTGGCCTGCTGCCCCAGCCTTCGCTTCGCTGTGGTTCCCGGGCCAGCGGCCGAGAGCTCCAAAGGACAGCCCCAGCCCGTCCAACCGGCGCCCGCGTGGGTCAGGGCCAAAATGCTCTATTCCAAACGCCCGCGTCTCCAGCTTCCCTGAGAGGATCCCCTCACCCCTCCCCACCCCGGGGACCCTGGGGAAGGCCCCGGGAGCAGCCCCTGCCTCAACCCCGGCCAGCAAGCTGGACGCCCTGTGGGCCACCCCTGTCCCAGAGGACAGCCCGGGCTAGCCTGCCCCGCCCCCAGGACGCCCAGCCCCCTCACCTGTCACGGGGCCCAGCCAGTACACCTGGATGTACTCCAGCAAGCTGTGCCCCGAGCAATGGAAGGTGACCGAGGCGGCCAGCGTGGGGTTCAGGAAGGCAGATGTCAGGGGCCCCGCTGCGGAGAAGTGAAGAGGTCAGTCTTGGCCCGCCTGCGCCACCTCCCCACTGGACCTGCCCACCCGCCTGTGGGGCCCGGCTCCACCCCCTGTGCTAACTGGGACATGGGGAGGTGGCAACCTAGCCCAGGCCAGAGGTCAGGGGTCAGGCAGCAGCCAGACAGGAGTGTCTCCCGACCTTTCACCCCTGCGTGGACTTGGCTCCCCAGCCTTTCTCTGCACACCCTAAGCCCACGGGAGGGCGTCCTAGAGAGAGAGAGACCCAGAGAGGTGGGGAAACACAGGAGAGACAGCGACAGCCAGGAGAGACTCGGCCGAACAAAGAGACAGCAGCAGAGAGGGGTGCGCGGGCCAGCAGGGCTGGGGTGGGGGCCAGGGAGGCTTCCACAGGGGCTCAGGGACCCCCAGGAACTTGGTCAGAAGGCTTGGCCTGGGTTGTTGGGGGGATCAGCCCTCCTCTCCACCCGCTGTCTGCCTCAGGTGCCGGCCTCCTGGGATGAACAGGAGCAGCTCAGGGTGCGGACAGTCCAGCCGGGAAGGACTGCCCCACTGGGGCCGGGTCCCTGCCCAGCGCGTTGAGTCCTGCCTGGCTGGCCGCCACCCCCAGCAGGTGCCCGGGCAGTGGCCACCCCAGGCCTGGTGGCCCCGTGCCGGCCTGCAGCCCCTCTCCTGGGCAGCCACATGGCCCCAGGGACAGGCGGCCGGTCTCACCTGTGCCGGCCGCAGCGGTGAGCAGCAGGGCCACGGCCGGCGCCCTGTGGACGGCGCGGCTGCCCTGGAGGCGGAGGAGCGCCAGGTGCAGCAGGAAGGTGCAGGAGCCCTCGAGCAGGGCACCGTGGGGCACGGCCGTGCGCAGCGCCGAGCTGCAGTGCGGGTCCATGAGGCTCTGCAGCGCGTGCAGGTCGCTGAGCCCCCAGGCCCAGTAGAGCCGCGTCAGGGCGCCCGCCGCCTGCACGCCCAGCGCCTGCGCCGCCAGCTCCAGCAGCGTGCTGGGCAGAGAGGCCTCGGCCAGGAGGAACCGCTGCAGGGACACCGTGGGGTTGGCCGAGGCCCCGTCCAGGGTGGCCCCGTGCACCAGGAGCAGCAGGAAGACCAAGGTCAGCAGCAGGTCGGGGCCGAAGCCCAGCGCCCAGGGTCCGAGCTCCACCAGCATCCGCATCTCCAGGCAGCAGGCCCCCAGCTGGGCCGTGCCTCAGGGACACCGTGGGGTTGGCCGAGGCCCCGTCCAGGGTGGCCCCGTGCACCAGGAGCAGCAGGAAGACCAAGGTCAGCAGCAGGTCGGGGCCGAAGCCCAGCGCCCAGGGTCCGAGCTCCACCAGCATCCGCATCTCCAGGCAGCAGGCCCCCAGCTGGGCCGTGCCTGCCGCCTCCCGGGCAAAGTGGGCATAGGTGCCCCCGGGGAGCAGGGCCTTGGCCGCCCTCCTGGCCGCCTGGCAGAGGGCGAAGGTGGCGAGGAAGAAGCAGAGGGACACGTTCAGACCGGCCATCGGCCTGGAGGCTCCGGGAGGACGGGCCGGCAGGGCCTGAGCTGACGTGTCGGGCGGGGAGGGGCCATGGGAGCCTCACAGCTGCGCCGCCCGCAGCGCCTCTCCGGCCCGCCCCCCAGGCGGGCGTCCTCCAGGGACACCCGGCCCCCCTCAGCCACTCCGGGTGCTGCTCCCCAAAGCCGCCGTGCCTCCATGACTCAGCCTGGGCCCCTGGCTCCACCGGGCAGCTCCTGGCGGGCGCCTGTGCCTGTGTCCACCCAGGGGAGGGTCTCCGGGCAGCAGCTCCCTCGGGAGGGCGGCCGTGTGCTGGGTCAGGAGCCCCACACAGGGAGCAGGGGGCGCCCTGGCAGGGCTGCACTGGGTACCTTGGAAGCTGAGCCTGCAGGGACGGACCCAGCCCACCTCACACAGCTAAGTCCCCTACACGCGAACAGGCTCCATTCCGAGAGCACATCTGTACGTCCACACAATGCCTGCATAGTTTTGTAACTGTGATAGGCTTATCATACTCTTTACACAAACATACAGTCTATATATATACACACTATACAGTCCAGGGAATTCTCCAGGCCAGAATACTGGAGTGGGTTGCCGTTCCCTTCTCCAGGGGATCTTCCCAACCCAGGGATCGAACGCAGGTCTCCGCATTGCAGGCAGACTCTTTACCAGCTGAGCCACCAGGGAAGCCCAAGAATACTGGAGAGGGCAGCCTATCCCTTCTTCAGCGGATCTTTCCAACCCAGGAATCAAACCGGGGTCTCCTGCGTTGCAGGCCGATTCTTTACCAGCTGAGCTACCAGGGAAGCCCTTTATAATACTCTTTCCACAAATAAAACATAAAAAACTAACAAAAACACGTTCAACCTTTCAGTACGCACAGTGCCTTGAAAAGCGCAGTCGTGCGCACCAACAGCCGGCACGCAGGAGCCGGCCTGGAGTGGGCAGCAGGAAGCGTTACCAACTGGAGAAGAGAGAGGAGAGGGAGACGGTGGGGCCGAAGGGTCATCAGCAACAGGAGACGGAGGCTGAGCTGCTGCTTGGCTCACGCCTGACGCTGACAGAACGGACGTCTGCAACTCTGAAAGCTCGCAGCTTGAAGGCTCCTGAGAAGGGGACTTACTGCCCTGGGTCTTCTCTCTGGAGGGTGGGCATGTGACCTGAGTTTCTAGGGAAGCTAGAAGTTAGAAGTGAGTTCATCTTGAGCAAAATGGCTGCTTGGGGGTTCAGCGGCTTCCTGAAGGCCCCGGCATGTGGTGAACTTGGAGAGGGCCCGATCCAGGCAAGTGGGGTCCCCTGTGAAGCCCTCTCCACGCCCCATTCGAGTCCAGGTGAGTGCCAGGCCCGAGGACATCGCTGGGCCCTGGCTCCCAAGTCGGAGGGCCTGGAAGTCCGGCGCTCTGCCCTTGACTCTGCTGGACGCCGGCCAGGCTGCAAGGACAGACGGCCCAGGTCATGGTCACGGCCGCTCCGCCGTGACCTCAGGACCTGAAGGAGCAGGGCCACTGCGTCTGTCGGGCCACTGCGGGCCCGGCGGCCACTCTAGGCTGAGGGGGCGGGCTGAGCGAGGCTCAGAGGACGCGGAGGGGAGGCCCAAGCCAGGCAGGGCGCCCTGGGGGTGCGCAGTGCCCTCGCCCACAGGCCTGAGCTGGAGCAGCGAGCAGCAGCCAGCTGTGGAGGAGGCTCCCGGGGGAGGGGGATTGAGCCAGAGGCCTGGGGCGCTGCTGCTTAAGGTCAAAGTCAAGGTCTCCAGGACACAGCCACACCCCACAGGGGTCAAGACAGCAGGTGCAGGGCGGCGGAGGGGTCATCGCGGAGGGGAGGCCCAAGCCAGGCAGGGCGCCCTGGGGGTGCGCAGTGCCCTCGCCCACAGGCCTGAGCTGGAGCAGCAAGCAGCAGCCGGCTGTGGAGGAGGCTCCCGGGGGAGGGGGATTGAGCCAGAGGCCTGGGGCGCTGCTGCTGAAGGTCAAAGTCAAGGTCTCCAGGACACAGCCACACCCCACAGGGGTCAAGACAGCAGGTGCAGGGCGGCGGAGGGGTCACTGGGCAGGGGCCCCCGGGGAGACAGGCGGCTGGCCCCAGCGTGCCCCTGCAGAAGGGGAGGGGGCCCCGAGCACAGGAGCCAGGGTCTCCGCAGGCAGAGGCCTCAGGGCCAGCCACTGCTGCCGGGGAAGGGGTCCATCTGGAAGCCCCTGGCCCTGCTTCCCTGCTGCTCTGTCCATCACGTCCCCGCCGGCCCCCTCCCTCCTTCCCAGGGGCTCGACTCCAAAGATGCAAGTGAAAGTCACTCAGCCGTGTCTGACTCCCGTGGGCTGTACAGTCCATGGGATTCTCCAGGCGGGAATGCTGGAGTGGGCAGCCTGTCCCTTCTCCAGGGGATCTCCCGAACCCAGGTCTCCCGCATTGCGGGCGGAGTCTTTACCAGCTGAGCCACTGGGATGAAAGAACTGCCCTCCAAATCAGGGGGAGTCTCCTCCCGAGGAGCTCGGCCGGCCCGGCCAGGCCCGGAGCTGCAGGGTGCTGCACACGAGGCTGAAGGCCGGGCCTGGCCGTTCGCCACTGGCCGCGCCCACGCAAACCCGCCTCTTGCTGCAGCGCTGGTTTCCACACCCGACGCGCTGCTTCTGACGGTGCACCAGCTGGGGACGCGTCTCCCTGAGCAGGTCACTGCACTTCTAATGTGGGGGTGGGCTCGAGACCAGCTGAGGCTTCCGTTCTGCCCCCACAAACACTCCTGCTATGCAGAGGGGCCCTGCCACCTGACACCCCCATCCCCGCCCCCTCACAGGTCCATCTGATGTCCTTCCCCACCAGGCGCTCATCCGCCCACAGCCCAGGCCTGGGCGGGGGAGGCAGGGGAGGCAGGGGGCAGACACCTGCAGCTTAGGGACCGAAACTGACTGTTTCAGCTGTCCTGGAAGACGACCGTGGGTTCAGAACTCTCCCGGAAGTGGGAAGGCGTCTGGTGCCCCCATCTCCCCACCCCCACGCCCTGGGAGAGGGGTGAGGCTAACCCAGCAGGAAGGTCCTCAGGGCCCCAACCTCACCCAGGAGGTGGACATGCCCCCAGACTCCAGCCTGCCAGTGGGCTGTCTGTCTTTCCCTTCTGGCAGGCCCCCGCCCTCTCCAAGGAGCAGGGAGCCTTTTGGACGCCGCTGCGACCTGGTGCACTGAAGCCCGTGATAAAAGAAACGCTCACGGACCGAGGCGCTGGGAAGTCATTCTGGCTTTTACCCAAGTTAACTTGTCTTAAAATTGATTTTTATTGGAATGTAGTTGCTTTAGAATGCTGGTTTCTACTCTGCAGCACAGTGAATCAGCCATACACACGCCTATCTCCCCCTGTCAACTTGAACTTGATGCTAACTGGAATAGCCCGTTTGTGGCCCAGCAAACACACATGGTACATCCGCTTTAATTATTAAAGGAAAGGGCGCCCCGACCAGAAGGCGAGAATGTCCGGGGCTTCCCCGGCGGCTCAGTGGTAAGGAACTCACCTGCCGACACAGGAGACGCGGGTTTGATCCCTGTGTCTGGAGATCCCACGTGCCTCGGAGCGACTAAGCTGCACGACTGCTGAGCCTGCGCTCGCAGGCCCGCAGCCACAGCGGCTGGAGCCGGCGTGCTCTAGAGCCCGAGGTCCACGGCAAGAGAAGACACCGCACCGGGAAGCCCGAACACGGCAACTAGCCTGGGCTGCAACGAACGCTCAGCAACCGAATCAATAAAAACAGAGGGTGGGATGGTTGGATGGCATCACCGACTCGATGGACACGAGTTTGAGCGAGCTCCAGGAGTTGGTGATGGACAGGGAGGCCTGGCGTGCTGCAGCCCGTGCATTTGCAAAGAGACACGACTGAGCAACTGAACTGAACTGAAAACAAAGAACGTCCAAATTAAAAACAAAGGTCGAATGCTTCCCTTCCTGGCCCTTCTTTAACAATAAGACTCCCTCTCAGGTGCCGAGGACACGCTGACTCGCTGTGGAGACGTGCTGGTCTGGTTTTTGAAAACTTGAAGGGAGACAGGGCTTCCCAGGAGGCACTAGCAGTAAGGAGCCCACCAGCCAATGCAGGAGAAGCAAGAGATGAGAGCTCGGTCCCCGGGTCGGGAAGAGCCCCCGGAGGAGGGCACGGCGGCCTGCTGCAGAATCCTGCCTGGAGAATCCCGTGGACAGAGGAGCCGGGTGGCTCTGAAGGGACACATCCCTGACTTGTTGGATGGTCTCTGTCCCGAAGACTTACAGAACTGCTCTGGAGCACTCCCTCCGAGTGATCTGGGAAGCTCTTTCCTGGACGATAGTCTTCAGTTTGGGTTCAGTAAAACTCTCGTCTCTTCCTGTTACAGATTATCGATGGTCTTCGTGGACCCCGCGTTTCCCTCAGGCTCACACAGAGCGTGAGTGCCTGCGGGGACCTCCCGTCCAGCTCGGAGCCCTGGGCCTCCGCCTTACCCGTTGGCCATCCGCACGGCTCCCCCATGGGGCCTGGTCTCCAGGCGGCCAAGGTCTGTCCAAGTCGGAACACGCAGAACGCGTGGCCACCAGAAATCCTGCCTGGAGTTGGACGGTAATCCACACTGAGTCATCAGCCTGAATTGGCTGTATTTCTGGATACTTCATAATTTTAGATAAAACGTAAATGGTGTGCAGCACACCTGTCTTGAGAGTGGACTCTCACCCACGAGATGCACAGACGCAGGTCACCCACGCCTTCACCCCGGCAGGAGCGGAGCGCGCGCTCAGAAAGTCCCGTCCCTTCCAGTGGGCCCCGCCCCTAATCAGAGGCATCCGGCTTCCTGCTTCGGGTCATCAGAGGCTTGGGGACCGTCCCATGTAACTCAAGTCCTGCGTCTGCCCTGCTTCTCCACGGGGGGCCGGCAAGGAGGTGGGCTGCTTTTGTTTCCAGTGTCAGAGTTCTGTTCCTACTTAATTCTGAATGGAATTCCATTTCATGGCTGAACCACGATTTGTTAATCCATCTTTCTGATAGTGAACAAACATTTAGGTTTTCTTCCATTTTTTCCCCTACAATACAAATAAAGCTGCTCTCAGTAAGTTCATATAAGTCCTTATAGACAAATGTTTTTGGTTTTTTGGGGGGGGGTGGTAAGTAGCTAGAGAATCTTTCTAAATCACAGGCAGGACAATACTTAATTCTGTGAGGTTCTCTTGCTGCTTCCCACAAGGTGGTTGTATCATTTACATTCCCAGGGGCATTCTAATGACAGAAAGTGAAGAACTTAAGAGCATCTTGATGAGGGTGAAAGAGGAAAGTGAAAAAGCTGGCTTAAAGCTCGTCATTCAAAAAGCTAAGATCATGGCATCCAGGCCCATCACTTCATGGCAAGTAGATGGAGAAAATGTGGAAACAGGGGCAGATTTTTTTTTAGGCTCCAAAATCACTGTGGACGGTGATTGCAGCCACGAAATTAAAAGACGCTTGCTCCTCGGAAGGAGAGCTATGACAAAACTAGACAGCCTATTAAGAAGCAGAGACATCACTTTGCCCACAAAGGTCTGTACAGCCAAAGCTGCGGTTTTTCCAGCAGTCAGGTATGGATGTAAGAGTTGGAGCATCAAGAAGGCTGAGCACCGAAGAACTGACACTTTTGAACTGTGGTGTTGGAGAAGACTCTTGAGGGTCCCATGGACTGCAAGGAGCTCCAACCAGTCCATCCTAAAGGAGATCAGTCCTGGGTGTTCATTGGAGGGAATGATGCTAAAGCTGAAACTCCAATACTCTGGCCACCTCATGCGAAGAGCTGACTCATTGGGAAATACCCTGATGCTGGGAGGGATTGGGGGCAGGAGGAGAAGGGGACGACTGAGGATGAGATGGCTGGACGGCATCACGGACTCGATGGACATGGGTTTGGGTGAGCTCCGGGAGTTGGTGATGGGCAGGGAGGCCTGGCGGGCTGCGGTCCATGGGGTCAGACATGACTGAGAGACTCAACAACAACAGTAGGAGGAAGATAGGAGGCGCTTGGTGTCCACAAACGCGCTGCCGTGAAGACTCCCGCAGTCTCTCCTGGTGTCGCTCTCTCTGTGGTGGGAAGCTGTATTCCCCTGATGACGGGATGTGAGCACATTGTCAGGAGCCTACTTACCGGTCATTCAGATGCTTTATTTTCTGCTCAGTTGCGTATCTTTTTCATTACTGAGTTCTAATAATTCTCCCCGTGTTCTGAAGACAAGTCCTTTGTCCTATGATCGTTTCCCGAGTGTTTCCTCCCAGGTCCTGCTGTGCTGTGCTGAGTCGCTCAGCCGCGTCCGACTCTTTGCGACCCCACGAATCGCAGCACGCCGGGCCGCCCTGTCCATCACCATCTCCCGGAGTTCTAATAATTCTCCCCGTGTTCCGAAGACAAGTCCTTTGTCCTATGATCGTTTCCCGAGTACTCCCTCCCAGGTCCGGTTGTGCTGTGCTGAGTCGCTCAGTTGTGTCTGACTCTTTGCGACCCCATGGGCTGTATCCCACCAGGCTCCTCTGTCCAGGGAATTCTCCAGGCAAGAACACTGGAGTGGGTGGCTATGCCCTTCTCCAGGAGATCTTCCCGACCCAGGGATCGGACCCAGAACTCCTGCACTGCAGGAGGATTCTGGCTCAGACGGTACGGTCTGCCCCCAGTCAGGAGACCCAGGTTCGACCCCTGGGTTGGGAAAATCTCCTGGAGAAGGGAATGGCTCCTCGCTCCAGTATTCTTGCCTAGAGAATCCCATGGACAGAGGAGCCTGGTGAGATCCAGTCTGCGGGGTCACAAAGAGTTGGACATAACTGAGCGACTAACACTTCCTTTCTTTACCATCTGAGCCACCCGGGAAGCCCGGGTCCTAGCCATTTCTTAGCACTGATGAGTACTTGTAGAAGTTTTAGTTTTGTGTTTTGCATTTAGGTCCAAGATCCATTTTGACTTAGCATCTGAATGTTTGTGAGAAGTGTAAGATCTGTGACCAGATTCTTTAAAATGCTTTTTGCTCATGGGCGTCCCTTTGCTCCAGCCCCATTTGCTGAGAGGATTGTCCTGTTGCCCTTGAACAGCCAGTGTTCCTTGTCAAAATCAGCTGACCCTGCGCGTCCACTTCTGGGCTGTCCTGTACCTTGACTGCTTGTCTTCTCGTTTACCAGCATCACACTATCTTGATTTTTAAGCATTTGTTTTTATTCATTTAATTGTGGCAAGCAGGATCTTCGATCTTAGTTGCAGCATGCAAACTCTTAGTTGTGGCATGTGGGATCTCGCTCCCCAACCACGGATAGAACCTGGGACCCCAACACTGGGAGGGTGTCTTGGCTGCCGGGTCACAGAGAAGTCCCCATCTGGCTGGCGCCCCGGCAGCGCGACTGGGGAGGCTGAGTCTGTGTGCGCCCTAAGTCGATCCAGTGGTTCCAGCTCCTTGCAAACCTATGGACTGTAGCCTGCCAGGCTCTTCTGTCCCTGGGAGGCAAGTATACTACGGTGGGCTGCCATGCCCTCCTCCAGGGGAGTTTCCCAACCCTGGGACTGGACCTGCGTCCTGCACTGGCAAGCAGGTTCTTCACTGCTGGCACCATCGGGGAGCCCTACTGAGCCTATAGGGCCACCCAGCAAAGCTCACGTCGTCACAGCAGCGAGCCTCGCGGTCAGTGAGCACAGAATGTCTGTTTACTTACACCATTGATTCATCAGAATTTTGTTGTTTTCTACATCAGATCCTGAGCATATTTTAATTTTTACCTTTCTTTTTTTTTAAACCTCTCCTTTTTTTTTTTTTTTTTTTGGCAGTACTATAAATGGTGATTTTAAAATGTCCAATTCCAGCTGTTTGTTGCTCGTACACAGGCAGGCCATCGACTTTTAATTTTGATTCTATATTGCCCCCCTTGGGGCACAAATGAGTAGTTGCTTTAAACATCTGCGTACCCATTTCTCAAAGGCACACTTTGTCATTTCCCTGGGGTAGATGCCCAGCAGCGGGACTGGTGAGGCGTGTGAAAGTGTACATTAACTTACACTTAACTTTCTAAGAAAGTCCCAAGCCCTTGTCCGGGGTGACTGCAGCTTTTGCAGTCTCACAAACAGCGACGCATTCGGCTGCTGCTTCTCACCAACACGCGGTGTTCTCAGGTTTTTGCTTGTTTTTGATTTCGGCCCTTTAAGTGTGTGAGCAGTGGCATTGTTTAGCATTTTTAAGTTGGGTTGTTTTTTCCTATCGGAGACTGGAGGATTCTAATGTATTCTGGAGGCAAGTCTTGGGCCAGAGGCACGGTTTGTGAGTGTCTTCTCTGCTTCTGTAGCCTGTCTTTTCATTTCCTTCATGGAGCAGGAGCTGCTTCACTGTCGCAGAGTTCAACCTTGTGTCTCTGTCTTTGTGAACAGAACTTTTGGTGTCACGTCCAGCGACACCACACCTAGCTTTGTATCCTGAAGATTTCCTTGTAATATTATTTTATTCTGGAAATTTTATAGATTTAGATTTTACATAACATTTTGAGTTACTTTTTTTATAAGGTGTTGTTTATATTCATTTTAAAAGATGTATTGGAGTCCATCTGTTCCAACATTATTTGTTGAAGTCTATCCTTTCTCTGTTGATTGCTTTTGTATCTTGTAAACAGCGTCAGCTGGTTACACATGTGTGTGTGTGCCTGTGTGTCTGTGTGTGCACGTGTACATGTGTGTGCGTGTGTGTGTGTGTGTGTGCATGTGTGTGCGTGCATGTGTGTGTGTGTCCACTTCTGGGTTCTCGCATGTGCTGCACTGATCTGTGCTTCTGTTCCTTCACCGATACCACACCATCCTGGAATCTAGAAAAATGGCACAACTGGCATTTTGCGGGTCAGGAATACAGAACTAATATGCAGACAGAGAACAGATGTGCGGACGTGGGGCGAACCGAGTGATCAGGACTGACGCACGCACACCACCGGGTGTAAAACAGACAGCTGGCGGGGAGCTGCGGCGCAGCCCAGGGAGCTCAGCTTGCTGCTCGGCGAAGCCCCCAGAAGGATGGGACGGGGTGCGTGGGCGGGGGGAGGCCGACAGGGAGGGGGCCTGTGTGAGTGTGGCTGGCTCACTCTGCTGTATAGCAGAAACACAGCATCGTAAAGCAGCCAAACTCCGATTTAAAAAAACACCACACTGTCCTAATCCCTGTGGTTTCGCAGGTCAAAATGAATATCGTCTTTTCTAACTTTATTTTTCTGGGCCAAATCTGTTTTGGCTATTGTAGTGCCTTTACTTTTCATGTAACTTTTAGAATCAGGTGTTTGATATCTACAGGAATTTTGATTGAGACCATGTTGAGTTTAAAAGTCAATTGGGTGAGAGATGACATCTTAATAAATATTGAACCTTCTAATTATGGATATAACTCTTCACTTCACTTAGGTTTTATCTCCTCGGTGTTTTGCTATAGTCTCGGATACTGATTTTGTGTGCATTTTGTTAGATTTATACATATTAGTTCACATTTTTGCTGCTGCTATAAGCGTGTGCTTAGTTGCTCCGCCGTGTCTGACTCTCGGCAACCCCATGGACTGTAGCCCGCCAGGCTCCCCTGTCCATGGGATTCTCCAGGCAAGAACGCTGGAGAGTGTAGCCGTTTCCTTCTTCAGGGGATCTTCCCAACCCAGGAATCTGCATTGCAGGCGGGTTCTCTACCATCTGAGCCCCTAGGGAAGACGCCAGGACAAACGGTACAACTTTTTAAATTCAAAGTTTCAACAGTTTATTGCTAGTAAATAAAAGTAAAATCTGTGTTGTTAGTTCTGTAGCTGTAATAACATATAATGGAAAAGAGTCTGAAAAAGAATATACACATATGTGTGTATTTATATACATGTATGCATATATAACGGAGTTACATGGGTGTACACCTGAAACATAGCAACTGTACTTTAATAAAACATGAATAAAATGAGCGTTTGTATATCAGTGTTGCATTCTGCAGCCTCGGTTAACTCTTGCATTAATTATAGCAGATTTTCGGTATATTCCTTTAGAACTTTCCGCCTGTTGAGCCATTCTATCCTGATCTGTGCACCTGTTCTCTCCTCATTTTGCCTTACTGCCCTGTTAGGAGTTCCATTCCCTTGTTGAATCAGCGTGATGAGAGAGGGCATCCTTGTCTTGTGCCCAGTCTTAAGCTTCTAAGTCTTCATTTCTTGCTGTTGAGTATGATGCTAGCTCGGGCTTCCCAGGGGGCATCAGCGGTGAAGAACCCGCTCGCCAGTGCGGGAGACAAAAGCAGCTTGGGTGCAATCCCCGGGTCGGGAAGACGCCCTGGAGGAGGGCACGGCACCCCACTCGAGTGTTCTTGCCTGGAGAATCCCACGGACAGCGGAGCCTGGCGGGCTGCAGTCCATGGGGCCACAGAGAGTCGGACACGCCTGATGTGACTGAGCACGCACACGGTGTCAGCTACACACTTAGTGTGGACACGCTTTTCCACATTAAGGAAGTTATCTTCCATTTCAAGTTTTGATGAGTGACGAATACTGCATTTTCATCAAATGCTTTTTCTGCATCTATAGAGATGATAATGTGATTTCTCCTTTGCTGGCTTCATGTAGGGAGAAGGCAATGGCACCCCACTCCAGTACTTTTGCCTGGAAAATCCCATGGATGGAGGAGCCTGGTAGGCTGCAGTCCACGGGGTCGTGAAGAGTCGGACACAACTGAGCGACTTCACTTTCACTTTTCACTTTCATGCATTGGAGAAGGAAATGGCAACCCACTCCAGGGTTCTTGCCTGGAGAATCCCAGGGATGGGGGAGCCTGGTGGGCTGCCGTCTATGGGGTTGCAGAGTCGGACACGACTGAAGCGACTTAGCAGCAGCAGCAGCAGCAGCTTAATATAGCGAATTAGAATGATTAGCTCTTGAACTGAGCTTGCATTCCCAGGATAAACCCAACTAGGTCATGGGGTGCTAGGCCTTTCTGTGTACCCCAGCATTCAATTTGGTGAAACGTAGTGTGCGCTGCGTGCTACGTAGCTTCAGTCGTGTCTGACTCTCTGCGACCCCATGGGCTGTAGCCCGCCGGGCTCCTCTGTCCATGGGATTCTCCAGGCAAGAATACTCGAGTGAGTTGCCATGCCCTCAGTGAAATGTTACTGAGGGTATCTGTTTCTGTGTTGAAGAAGGACACCGGTCTGCGGTTTCACGGAATGTCTTCGTCCAGTTTTAGTGAGGTAACACTGACCGCGTGAAAGGACTCAGGTCTGGTGGTGCAGGGCCGGCGTACCCGAGGGCACCTGGAGCTGCCGAGACAGGTGCAGCCAGTGCGGAGGGAAGCAGGGAGACGCTCCCGTGATAAACACCACCTCGCACCCCCTCCCCTCAAGGCTCTCTGCCCTCTCTGCCTGGCCACTGGGAGGCGCGTGCTATCTCCAGACACTGCTGGACAGCTGGCCCTGCGGCCGTAAGGCCCCAGCAAACAGACTAACACACGAGTAAAGCCAAGCGGGGACCCATGGGTCTGGTGTTGCATAAAGAGCCATTTTATTTCTTAATTGGACAGAGCTTAAGTGCACACACATGGGGACAGGAGCCGAGAGCCTAACACTTGGGTTCAGGACACCAGGGGACTAGTCGTTACATCAGGATGGCAGTCACGGTGCAGGGACCACACAAGCACGTATGTACAAGCCACGGGGGACTCGGGGGCTGGCCGGCGCAGGAGGGAGCCTCTGGGGTCCCCGCACTGGGGAGAGCTGGCGGGGACCGGCGTGGCAGCCGCCTGCGCGCTGTAACCTCGGAGACGTTCAGGGACCCTCCTTGGGTATCTTGCCTCATCAGGCCCAGAGGCGCTGAGGGGGACCAGGGCTGACGGGGGATCACCGCAGTCACCATGCTGCGTGTGTGCGTGTGCGTGCGCGCACACGTGTGTGCGTGCGCGTGCATTGTCAGAGAACGAAACGCTGGCTTCTTATGAACAGTCACTCAGAGCCCAGAGGCCTTGTAGCAGACAGGTCTCAACACCCGCCTCTGGCCCCCAGCCTGGTCACTGCGGCCCAGACTCTCCCTCCCGGGGCTCCACCCAGGGCTGCTGCGGAAGGCATGTCCCCTCCCTGGAGGGGGCGCCCCCAAACTCACGGCAGCTGCAGCCGAGCAGCCTTAAGCGCCAAAACAAAACCTGTCCGAGAGAGGTGGCTTCCGGCACCCTTCCCTCCCCTCGGGGACACAGCTCGACCCCACACCTGACCTCCCCACCTGCACCCACCCCCTGGGGACCCCCGGGGCCTCCAGGCAGCCCCCCCATGTCACAGATAGGATGGGATCCCGGACCACCTCTGCTGGCTCCCACGGCACCTGGCCCAGGAGAGCGGCTTTCCCGATGCGCAGACGGAGCTCTTGGGCCCAGGCCGAGAGGAGGTGGTGTTGGGCAGGGGACACCCTGAGCGCCAAGTCCCCACCGGGACGGCAGGAGGCCAGGACGCAGTGGCCGTGGGGGCCCCCGTGGCAGTGGGGGCCCTGGACGCGGGCGAGTGCCTCAGGCCTGCCCTGCGCAGCAGGGTCTCTGCAGGCTGGCTGGCCCCAGGAACCCTGCCCTCAGACACGGCCTCGGACCCTGACGAGGCCCTGCCCCCAGACACGGCCTCAGACCCTGACGAGGCCGTGGCCTCAGGCTGGCTGACCTGAGGGGCCGTGGCCCGGGCCCTGCGCCCCAGTCTCCCCGCAGGACAGCGGGGTGCTTGGGACTGGCCCCCAGAGCTCACCCGCGTGTCCTCCCCTGCCCGCAAGCTCGGCGCAGTGATGGCTCCCGAGCGGCGGCCAGCCTGCTCTCTGCGTGGCCTCTGGGGACCCCGGGGGGCTCAGGCCCCCAGCTTCTGGACGGCGTTCGGTCCTAGTCTAGACCCTCCGCCTCTGCTGCCTGCTCCGGGCGCTGCGGAGTGGATGGGCCTTGTGCTACGGCTGCTCTCCCCTGAGCTGAAGAGGGGCTGGCGTGTCTCTGGATGGAGGAAGAGCTCCTCGAAGACCCTGGGCCGGTGGGTTCCCCGACCAGACCCTCAGCCCAGGTGACCCTGCGCGGTCCTGGGCAACCCTCGGGCACAGAGTCTGAAGAGGGGATGAGACAGGTATTGTCACGAGAGGCCGGAACCAGACCGGGCGACACCCTAGGACACAGGAAAAGGTGTCTGGAAGGCGAGTGGCCCAGCGCTGGCACCGGCTACTGACACTGACCGCCTGGAGCCTCCCCACCGGGACCCCTGAACACCCCCCTCCGGTAAGAGAGGGGCCCACAGCCTCCTCCCCACAGTGACCAGGGGCTCACCCCGCGTCTCGCCCCTGCCCATGCTGCCCACAGCCCCTCGCCGCCCGGGCCGCTCGTAGACCCAGCCCCGCCCCCGGCCGGCCCGGACACCAGGCACCACCCTGACCCTCTCACACCAGACCAGGCGCCTGGGCACCCCCGCCCACTCCCAGGGACGTGCTGCCAGCATCCCCGACGGTCACGGCTCAGGGGCTGCCATCTGGGTGAGACACGAACCCTACTCCTGCTGGAAGGGAGACACCTGCGCTGCTCGGCCTTCAGGCGTCACACCCCCAACACACCCCCGCACACGCGCACACACACGGGCCCCCGGGACCAGGCCTCAGCTCCGGCCGGGGCAGTGCGTCCCCGTGGCTCCCAGAGGGCCGCCCCGACCTGTCTGTCCCCAAGAGGCTTGGGAGGTGTGTGTGGGAACAAGGGCGCGGGTCCGTCTGAATCCTACAGGTCTACGTGAAGGCGTTAGAAATAAATACTTATAAATAGAACACAGTCTTATCGTTAATGTCTGAGGGACTGTCTCAACGTCACTAACTAGTGTATGTTAATTATAAGTCTGTCTATGCTTAAAAAAATATGACAACGGCGGCGACACCCCGAGACTCCTGCCCCCGCCTTTCCAGCACCTCCCAGCTCCTCCCACCCAGGGCGCCTCCTGCAGAAAGAAAGGACGGCACGCGTGGCCTCTGCTGGGATGGGTCGTGTGGCAGGTCCCGGGCAGGGCGGGCGTCCCAGGAGGCAGGCGGGGCTAGGCGGCACTGACAGATGGCGACGGTGATGGGAGGCGGGGCCGGGCCTGCGGGTGGCTGGGCTCACACCCGCATCTGGGCAGACCTCCTTCTGGACAGCTTGGACCTGCGGGCCGAGAGGAGCAGCGGTCAGGGGGCCATGGGTGCCCACAGGCTGGCGTGAAGGGCATCGCGGGCATGCCCCTGCCTCCCCAACCACCCGGGAGACGTACCCTCTGACCCTGGGACTCGGTGGGAACAGCCCCCTGCCCCCACAGCCTCCTTTAAAACCTCACCCGCCAGGGGCGAGGCTCTCCCACCGGGGGCCTGGCGGTCCCGACATAGAGGCCACCTCCCACCGGCGACCATGGGCTCTGGAGGCCTCGGGGACCCACACGCAGAGCAGGGTGGCCCTCCGCGGGCGGCCGTACCGTATGGTCCCGGCCAGCAGGGGGTTGAAGGCGTACAGCCAGTCGTGCATGTCCTTGTCGCTGCTGGCCTGCAGCAAGATGCCCCGGTGCTCCGTGCACACCGCGAACGTGTTGGGGGTCTGCGGAAGGAGCCGCCGTGAGGGGCGCTAGGCCTCCCCGCTCAGCCTGGGGCGGCCGCGGCTCCTCAGGGGTCGGGGGCGGGGTGTCGGAGAAGGGGCAGAGAAGGAGGCCGGAGGGAGGGCCAGGGTCCTGACCTCCCGTCCAGACGCCCCTGCAGGCGGGCTGCCCCGGGCCTCTTGCCCCGCGGCCACGCCCCGGGCGGCCCTGTCACGGTTCCTCGTCCTCAAGGGCGCCTCCCCGGCCCCCGGCTCAGCTGTGTGCTGGGCCCGT
>SJYR01001483.1:498195-511116 GCA_006410655.1 Kobus ellipsiprymnus | reverse complement strand
CGGCCCCGCCCCCACGCCCCGCCCACGGCCTCCCACCGGGCCCGCCCGTCCAGGCTCTGGGCCACCCTCCTGTCCTCGGTAACAGCTCGTTTTCCACCCCTGCCCTAGGTTTGTGGGGGGCTTGGTCTCCTGACTACAGCACAGAGCTGCCCCTGCCCCACACAGGGTGGGTTAGGTGGGGGGCCTGCTTGCCCCCAGCACTGCCCCTGCTCAGGGGGTGGTCTCCTGGCCCCCAGCACTGCCCAGGTCGGGACGGCTGCCGTCCCTGCAGAGGCGGAGCTGGGGTCCTTAGGAGCCAGCTGGGCAGGGCCCTCACACACCTGACGCGGATTTCTTGGATGTCAGGCACCAGCAGGCGCTGGGGCTCCTTGTCGGCTTCCGCTGCCCGGGCAGGGGAGGGGGGCTTCTTGGCATCCATCTCGGGCAGGGGCTCAGGCTCCGGGCTGGCCGGCCGGGAGCAGGGCTGTGGGGTCCTGGGGGAGCAGAGAAGCCACTGAAGCTCCAAGAGGCACCTGGAGGGCCAGGGAACCTTGGCCAGGCTCCCCAGGGGCCAGCGTCACCCCTTGGGGCCGCCAGGGCACCCACCGGGGTCCACCCGCCACCGGCTCCTTCTCCAGGGGCGCCCTGGCCCCCCACCCCCTCCCCAGGAAAGCGGCTCCCCGTCTCGCCTCAGACTGAGGCTGACTCGGCTTCCTCAGGGACCATCTGCGTGGAGGGAGTGGGTGGTCCACGGCCCAGCCAGTGGGGCCGACGTGCTGGCCGAGGCGGCCTGTCTCAGGATGGGGCCCAGAGGGCTTCATGCCTTTCTCAGTCAGAAGAAAAAGACCCCAAGGAGCTATAAGATCTGGGGGTCAGACACAAGTGGTGCCAGCAGGGGCCCCCGCGTCAGAAGTCGGTGGACCCAAAGGGCCCCGGGTCTCTGCTCTGCCACCCTAGTCCATTTGCCACTGGAAAGGGCTATTTGACCTGTTCCCAGCCTCATGGAAGAGCGTATTTTAAATTTACGCTTTAGCAGAAAGTGGCCCAGAGACGCAGCATGAGCCCTGTCCCGCTGCGTGGCCGCCCCCAGACACCCCCGCTGGCCGTGGTCCGCTCATGCAGGCCCGGCCCGCACCTACCTCAGGTCGGCGGCCCCATACCGGCCCTCAATCAGGGAGGGGCAGGTGGAGGAGGGGGTGAGCGTGGCAGCCCCCAGTGGGGACATGGATGGGTCCCGCAGCAGGGTGACCGACATCTCGGAGAGCTGCAGAGGAGACGGCGTTCTCTGAGCCAGTGTGGGGCCCTCGTGGGGGTCACCCCCCACCTCAACTGCAGGCCAGACCCTCCTGCCCACCCCACCCAGGGCTTCGGGCTCTGCCTTGGGGGAACCGGAGGACACCTGGGCGAGGACTGAAGAAGGCGTAGCCTCTGAGCCCCAACATCAGCACGTGTAGCCCCACGGCCAGAGCGAGAGGAGCTCTGGGCAGAGGAAGAGGCCAGTGAGAGGGCAGGGGGCAGGCCGCCCACAGGGCCAAGTGAGGGCATGGGCAGGACCCCCCTGGAGGCTCCGTGCAGGGCAGCACAGGAGCTGGGGGGACAGGCCTGAGGCTGCCAGCCCCGATGGGCCCCCGGGTGAGGCCTGAAGCCAAGAAGGGGCTGGACTTGCCCAGGACAGGGGCAGTGGGGTGAGGCCAGGTCGGACGGGGCTGCTACTGGGGACAGTGGGCAGAGGAGGGCACCTCGCTCCTGCCCTGCGCGGGCCCTGGCCTCCAGCCCTGAGCTCAGAGGCATCCCTCTGGGCTGGCAGAGGGGTGTCCCTAGGAAAACCTGAGTTCCCTCTCGGCGCCGACAGTCCCACGGGCGCCGCGCCCTGTGCCCACCTTGCTCTCGCTGGCGCTGACGCAGACGTGGCTGTGGGTGTACTCTCTGTTGAAGGAGTGGGTGAGGAGCCGTAAGCACTGCGGGCAGAGCAAACACCTGGTCAGGAGCCCCCGGGACCCAGCTCGGACGTGGACACGAGCGACTGGCTGAGGGGCCGGGCACCCCGGGAGGAGGTGGGCAGCACCCCCCCTCTCCCAGGGGGTAGGGCCATCTGAGGAAGCCTCCTGCGGCAGGCTGGTTGGTACTTGGGCAAAGGAGGGGGTGGGGGCACACGAAGTGCAGGAGGTCTTCCCCATGGCCCACCCAGCGGCAGAGAGGGCCAGCTCTGGGGAAGATGGTGAGTTCCCCGTCAGTGTAAGTATTCAAGGGGGGGGGCAGGTCACTGCTTCGGGGAGGAGGCTGTAAACAGTCCCTGAGTCCCAGTGTGGGTGGGGCAGTGTGGGGACGAGATCAAGGTGACCCCGAGGCCCTCATTCTCCCAGGTCCCCCACCTGCAGGCCGGCTGGCCACCCACCTTGAAAGCCAGCTCCCGCTGCCGCTCGCTAGGTGCCTCCAGGGACGCCGGCCGGGCCTCAGCCGTGAGCGGGGAGGAGGTGCTGGAGGAGCCGGGGGCCTCGGAGTCCATGCTGGAGGCGGGGGACGGCGCCTCGGAGTCCGCGCTGGGGGCGGGCGACGGTGCCTCGGGGCCGGGCCGCTGGGCCGCCTCCAGCTTCTCCCGCAGCAACAGGTAGTGCCTGGTCTTCTCGACCTGCGCGGGGCACGAGCGCGGCCTCACCCTGCGCCCGCCGAGCGGGGAGGGCAGTGCGGAGCCCGCAGACCTGCCCGCACCCTAGCGCAAGTGGACGGACAAGCTCCGGGGCGCACCCTTGGCAAGGGCCCAGAGCGTGGACGGATGTGGACCCGATGCCCTCTCTCCACCCACTGCCCCGGCTGCTGGACACGGGCTGTCCTGACCAGAGCCACTGGAGGGCCTCGCCGCCCCCGGTTCTCTTCCCAGTGTCTTTCTCGTCTCCGCTACACGACCCCTAGCCTGCGGCTGGACCAAGTGAGAACGTTCCACGGGAAGCCGGGGGCCATCATGAGGCTCTGAGCCCCGTGACAAGCAGGAGAGCTCGCAAGTGCGGTTGGGGCGGGGGCGGGGATCCGGGGGCGCCGGGGGGCCCGGCCCTCACCTCCTGCAGGAGACTCAGCTTCTCCAGCTCCCACTGGTGGTCTAGGATGAGGCTATCGCTACGTGGCCTCCAGCCCGCCAGGTTCTCCTCGCCGCGGACGTAGGCCACGGACGTGTCCAGCACCCGCCGGCGCCGCCGCTGCATGCCTGCACGGGCCGCAGACATGGCGTACCCTGCGGGGGCTGTGCCCACCCCCGCTGTCCTCTGGCCCCCAGGGTCTCCGGGTGAGGGGTTCCCCACACAGCAGCGTAGCCAAGGTCACCCGAGTGTCCCCTGCGGATCCTTCTCCCTGACCTCCGTCAGCGGCCCCACCCCAGCCCCAGCCAGAGGGTGCAGGGCAGAGACCTACCTGGGCTGCCCGCGTCAGCCACATGGCACAGACTCAGCTCATACACGCCCGTCACGCGGTTGCTGTGGAGGGGGCGTTGTTACCCGCGTGGCAACAGCCGGGCACCCGTTCACCATCACATGCACTCTGGGCATGAGCCCTACGACCCGCATGCCAGGCAGTGGGGGCTGCGCTATCAGGGTCCCCGTCCCAGACCCCCGCTGGGCCCCCTTTGTCTTGGGACCTCTGACTCTGCCTAAGGCACCTCACTAACCCGCTCATGGAGGGGTCCCACGGTCCCAAGGTGACCTCCTGGATGACAGGGTCACGGGGTCATGGCCATCCAGGACCCCCACGCTCTTTTCTCCTGGCTGTACCCCCAGGGCAGCCGCCCACAGCACAGGGTGTGCGGGTATCACTGAAGGTGACCGGCAGGTACCCTGGGTGTCCTGGCTCCTGGGGCAGGGTCCCTCCACTGCCTTCCTCCCCTCCCCCAGGAATGCAGAGAGCAGTCAGAGTGCGTGCGAGAGGGCTCTGGGCCTGGGGTCTGACACCCCGGGTGCCGGGAGGCCTGGCTCTGCACACATCCCTGGGGACGTGCCGTCCAGGGTCCCTCTGTCCCCACCCCCCCCCGTGCCCAGTGTTCACCCTGCCCAGCGATGGCCCCACGGCCGCTGGGGAGGAAGGTCACCCAGGACCACCCATGGGAGCCCCAGAGTGGACACACAGGCCTTCCTGCTGCACCTGGCAAGCAGACCCCAGCTCTCTCTTGGCCCCCAACACAACATCCGTGTCTCCACAAGTGCTCAGACACCTCCCCCGCTGGTCCAAGCGAGATGGGCTGGAGAGCGCTCCTGGCGGGCTCACCTCTCCGAGGCCCGCAGGCTTCCACTGCCAAACAGGTTGCGGATGGAGCGCGAAGCGGGCAGCTTGGCATCTCGTGAGTAGAAGACCATGCAGAAGTCCTTGGTGATCACTGCCGGCTGCGCGCAGCTCTCCATCTGCAGGGTTGGGGGCTCAGCACGGGCTCACCCAGGCAGGCCCCAGCCTCTCCTTCCGGGGCTCAGTGCAGACGCCGGTGCCGACCCAGTCCCCTGGCCTCTCCTCCCGGGGGAGGCCCAAGAGCTGCACCGCCCGGAGCCCCAGACCCTCCCCTCTCCCCCATCCCCAGGGCAGCCCCAACACAGGTGAGTCTCTGCCCCTGCCTTGAACCAACTCCAGCTGGAGATGCCGGGTGTCCCTGCAGGACACCCGGACATCCCAGACACAGGCCTCAGCCTCCTCACCATGCAACTGGGATGACACACTGCCCAAAATGTTTGTGAGGATCTGACCAGACCCTGTCTGTGCACCCACGAGTCAACCCTAAAGGCCACGGGAGATCACTGCACGACGAGCAAGCCGCTGTCTCAAACAGCAGGTTCTTGTGTTTTCCTGAAGCTGCAGGACGACAACTGACCCAGCGGGCGTGTCCTGGCGTCCTGCTCGGTGATACCCTGCCAGTGTTTGCTCATCCCGTGGGGCGGCCACACTGGTCCCCATGTTACAGCCACAGTAGCTAGACTCGGAGCAGGGAGGCAGGGTGGCTGGGTATTTCTGTCTCTACCACCCCGATGGCTGCTGCACCAGTGGGAAATGCCCACACCCCCAGCTTCCTCCTATGCTTCCAAAGGAGTCACAGACAGAGACCCTTGCGATGGGGAAAAGGAGGCTTCTGTTCTTGTGCTGTCTGGAACACAGATGCAATGTCTGGTGCTGCTGCAGCCATCTTGCAACCCCAAGGACAAACCCACATGCTAAAGATAGAGGAACTGACTAATTCTGAGCATTCCCATTAAAAGTACACAGATTTAACTCAAGGACTCAAGAAGCCCTCTGAGAAAACAACAGGGTTGACTGGGGTTGTGTGGGACTAACAAGCACCCTTACTGTCCATTGTCCGGCAACTCAGGCTGGAGGGGGTGGCGGGGGGTTGGGGGGGGCAGGTGATTTGGGAGGAGGCCCTGGGCACAGGTTTCTTGCCTCGATATAAGCAGAGAGGGTCATGTAAATCTTCTCTCGGTAAGGGGTGACCCGGTTCAGCAGGAGGGAGTTGTGCATGGAGCTGTCCCACGCAGCCTCAAACTGGTAAAAGGTTCTAGAAGGAAGCAGAGATGAGGCAGAAAGATGACAGAGCGTGGTGCGCTCTCAGCGGGGACAGGGACATGCAGACGGACACACAGAGACAGACGGACGTGTGGGCCACCTCCAGGGTGAGCCGCTGGGGCCAGGGTCCAGGGAGGACAGACCCCTCCTTACTCAGGACGAGGCCAGGTTGGGGGCGCCGGACGCCCCACCAGAGGGGGCCCTAGAGCTCTCTGAGTGCCACCCTGGGGGATGGGAGGTTTCAGCCCAGGGCTCTGGAGCAGAGGCGGGAATGGGAGGGTGGAGGGGAGAGGGGCTGTGATCAAGGGAGGAGAGGCGAGGGACCCCTTGAGCCTGAGTAAGGAGGCGCACGGCCTCTCCCTGGACCGGAAGGGAGCCTGCCGGGTCTGTAGAGCTCTCTGCGGCATCTCCCCCCCAACTGACCGCCCTGGGGGATGATGCTGGGGGTGGAAACCGGGGCGGCCCCCCGAAGACAGCACAGCCCCTGAGGTCGCAGCCGGGCCCCACAAAGCAGGCCGCGAGTGCTTCTCTCTGTCCCCAGTGTCTAAGTCAGAAAGTAACGACCAGAACAGGAGCGAGCAGCCAGGAGCCCACGCTGTGGGCGGCTGGGGGCAGCCTCAGGGGCCAGACCAGTGGTGGCCTCCACTCCTGGCCGGCTTTCCTGTTACCCAACAGTAACAATCGTCCTAAACCCCTGCCTCAGTCCCGGCCTAAGAGTTGAGGACCGTCACTCATGAGCTGGGAATTTGCCTCAAGCCCTAGCGTGGCCGCTCTGCGAGCCCTGGCAGCCCCAGCTTCTCCGGTTTCCACCCCGCATCTCCACGAAGACAGGGCAGAGAACGGGTCAGCGCAAGCGGGGCGCTGCACACGCCCCCACACGGCCAGCCCCGCCCAGGGGTGTGGACGGCAGGGCAGCGAGGCCGCGAAGGCGCCGGCCGCCCCTTCTCCACGGCGCAGTCCAGGGGCACGGGAGAAGCAGCGGGACAGGGTAGGGCCAGCGCTGGGCACGTCACGGAGGCAGACCCACGGGGAGGAGGTGAGGACAGCGGGGGGTATCGGAGGGCGGGCGGAGAGGGCGGGCCAGTGGGCGTGGAAGAGAAAAGTGAGCTGTACCTAGTGTCACTTCCGAACGAAACGCTAAGGCGGAGGCAGCCAAGACACACGTACACACACAGAAGAGACCACATGTCAGAACGAGCACCATCACCCGGCCGGATACAAGCTGACTGACACGGAGCAGGCGGGCGCCGCACCACGCTGCCCACGGGGCTGCTGACCACCATGCCCGGGGCCAGACACCACCCGGGTGGGGAGGGCCCACACTGAGCACACGAAGGTCAGGGGTCCACTCTGAACCCCAGGGCGGGGGGCAGCCCACGCTGAGCACATGAGGGTTGTGGGGGTCCACTCTGAGCACACGAGGGTTGCGGGGGTCCACTCTGAGCCCCTGGGGGGGCTGTCTCTTATACACATCTAGATGTGTATAAGAGACAGACCCATGGGAGCCCCAGNACGAAGGTCAGGGGTCCACTCTGAACCCCGGGGCGGGGGGCAGCCCACGCTGAGCACATGAGGGTTGTGGGGGTCCACTCTGAGCACACGAGGGTTGCGGGGGTCCACTCTGAGCCCCTGGGGGGGTGGCGGGTCCACTCTGAGCCCCTGGGGGTGGGGGGGCCCACTCTGAGCCGCCAGCCTGGGCAATGCAGATACCCCCTTCTCCGTGTCCTTGGGTTCATCCCCAGCAGGACCAGCTGGGCCAGAGAGATGCCCTCTGTCCCCGGGGCCCCCGATGCCCCAGCTCTGAGAGGCTGGGCCAGTGGACAGAGCCAGAAGCCCGCTGCAGCCCAGCTCTGAGCAAGATGCCCCTTCACAGCGCGTGACCTTGGGCTGTCAGCAGACACACCGCTCCCTGCTTCCTGGTCGGATAGTGGCAGTCACTGTCCTGCCGGCTAAGTGAGCCGGTGTGGAGCGGAGGACAGCGCCTGCGCAGTGTGGGTCAGTAGTCCTCGCCTCAGACGCTCCCACTGGCTCAGCACCCAGCTCGGTACTGCCTCCTGTCGGCCTGCCTCAAATTTCCCTGAAGGACACCGAGGGCTTCCTTCCCTCTGCAAGGGCTGGGGTGTGAGGGCCCAGCCCACCCCAGCAGGGGTGACCAGGGGGTCACACAGGGGCCCCTGAGCTTGCTGGACAGGCTGTGGGAGGCACTGACTTGTGCCCCTCAACGAGATGGCAAGAAGCTCAGAGCCAGCGGGCTCAGAGGGAGCCACGGTGTACCCAGACGGCAACTGGGAGGCGGGCCGCCCCCACCAGCCCCCGTACCCGAGCAGCATCAGGCCACGGGGAACTGCCGTCCCCGCCCCACAGCACTGCTCCCTCTGACGGAGCGACACTCAGCCAGACCCCAGTGCCACTCTGAGGGGGATGGGTGGCCCAGGATGGGGGCTCTGGAGCCACAGAGTCCGCTTCACTGGGAACTGGTCAGGAAAGCAGATTCCGGGGCCCTCGCACAATGGAGGCAGAGATGCCGGGCGGGGCCACCTCGAGGACGGAGAGTCGGCGCTTCAGTCAGCTCGCCCGTCATCCCGCAGACCCTTTGCACCCAGGTATCCTGGGGAAACTGAGCCACAGCAGGGCCAGTCCAGCGCTCCCTCGGCAAGACCACGGGGCCTAGTCTGCCCTCCCAGCCACAGGCTACACTCCGGACCCCGCTTGCAAAGGGGCAGGCGCCCAGGCTGCACCAGCAGAGCCCCTGGCCGTGTGGAGGATCCCCACCCACACCCTGCAGCTCGCACACTCCTCTGTCCACGTCCCGGAGGCTCGGTTGACTTCCTGACCCCAAGTGAGCCCTCCAGGTGGGGAGGAGGTCCTGGATGAGGGGCCCTGCCGGTGGCCTAAGGGGTCAAACAGCAGGGACCTGAAGACAGGACCACCCCAGGTTCAATTCTGGGACAGGCAGTATGAGGCTCAAACAAGCAAGGACCCACATGGGGAACCCTGGAGACTCAGAAGCTCTGCTGGGACCTCCCCGGCGGGCCAGTGGTTAGACTCAGCTTCCACTGCAGGGACACCGGTTTGACCCTGGTCAGGAACTAAGATCCCACATGCCGTGCTGTGGGGCCAAAGTGTGAAAATGATCAAGAAGTTAAAAAAAAATTGTTGACAAAGAAAATGTCGTGTGTTGCAAAACATCCTCTCCATCTCATTTCTTGTTCAAACAGCGTGACTTTGTGGCCAGGCAGGGGTTCTGCCAGACAGGGTTCCATTCTCCTGGGTCTGTGACTTGGGAGCCCCTTAGCCCTGCCTCTGCACCCTCTCAGCATATTAAAAAGCAGAGACATGACTTTGTCAACAAACGTCTGTATAGTCAAAGTTATGGTTTTTCCAGTAGTCATGTATGGATGTGAGAGCTGGACCATAAAGAAAGACGAGAACTGAAGAATTGATGCATTTGAACTGTGGTGTTGGAGAAGACTTTGAGAGTCCCTTGGACTGCAAGGAGATCCAACCAGTTCATCCTAAAGGAAATCAGTCCTGAATATTCATTGGAAGGACTGATGCTGAAGCTAGAGCTCCAGCAATACTTTGGCCACCTGATGGGAAGAACTGAGTCACTTGAAAAGACCCTGATGCTGGAAAAAAGATTGAAGGTGGGAGGAGAAGGGGACAACAGAGGATGAGATGGTTGGATGGCATCACCGACTCAATGGACATGAGTTTGAGCAAACTCTGGGAGTTGGTGATGGACAGGAAGGCCTGGCATGCTGTGCTCCATGAGGTCGCAAAGAGTCAGACACGACTGAGTGACTGAACTGAACTGAAATGCACCCTCTTGGGGCTGGAGGCCCTGGGGTGCTCAGAGGCCCAGGGGCTGCCCGGGGGGAGGTAGAAGAATCTCAGGGCTCCCAGCACGACCCCCTGGGCACTCTGAGTGTGACCAGCACCCCTGCTGTGATGGCCTGAGAGGGCTCATTCAGACGACTTCTGACAAGCGCCACAGCCGTGGGCGCCCACGGGCAGGCCCAGGGGGCAGCCTGGTGCGAATGGGTCTGCTGAGAATCTGCACATGCAGGCCCTCCCTCGAGGTGTCAGCCAGAAATGCCTTAGGCTCTGGGAAGCACGTTTCTTGAAAAAGTCACCTTTAGAGGTGGCCTAGGACTCGGGGAAGGAGATCTGAGTCCCCTGAATTGCAGCCAGGGCAGCCATCCTGTCCAGTGGGGACCGTGATCACAGGGTGCAGCCACGCAGCTGAGAGCAGGGGAACGGCCTTGAACCTCAGAGACGCAGCTCTGTGTCTGGATGCGACTTTCGCACAGCCGAGTGGCGTCTCCTGCCACGCAGAGCCAGCACTCTGACCAGAAGGACGGAGGGAAGGGAGGATCGAGCGGCGAGGGGACAAGTGAGCTCCTCAGCAGCTCTGAGCTTCCTGAAGACAGACTCCTCCTGTTTAGTCTTTAATCCCCCTTTTGAACAATCGCAGAACGTGGCTCACATGTGACGGATGAATGAATGAATCAGTGAGTGGGGTCGTGTGCCATGTGACGGATGAATGAATGAGTGAGTGAGTGTGGTCGTGCCCCGTGATGGATGAATGAATGAGTGGGGGTTGTGCCCTGTGTGATCAATGAATGAATGAGTGAGTGGCGGTTGTGCCCCAGGTGATAAATGAGTGAGTGAGGGTTGTGCCCCGTGTGATGGATGAGTGAATGAGTGAGTGGGGGTCGTGCCCTGTGTGATCAATGAATGAATGAGTGGGGGTCATGCCCCATGTGACAGATGAATGAATGAGTGAGTGGGATCATGTTCATGTAATGAATGAGTGAGTGAGTGGGGGTCGTGCCCCGCGACAGATGAATGAATGAGTGAGTGGGGGTTGTGCCCCAGGTGATGAATGAGTGAATGAGTGAGTGGGGGTCGTGCCCCGTGACAGATGAATGAATGAGTGAGTGGGAGTCGTGCCCTGTGTGATGAATGAATGAGTGAGTGGGGGTCGTGTCCCGTTCGTTGATGGTGCAGCAAACAGGACAAAGAGGAGACTCTGCAAGTTCCCAACCCAGGCCTGTCCCGGGAGGCTGGGGCAGCCCTCGGGCACCTGAGCCATCTATCTGGAGAAATCCGACCCAGTGCCTGGTTGGAGGGGTGAGGGTCACCATGGACCACCCTCCTCCCCAGACTCAACACCGCCTTATTTTAGAGGGTCTTGCGGTCCCCTCCTGCCCCGGGCACTGGGACCCCGGGGCAGGAGAGTGAGCCCAGGTGAGATGCATGGACGGGTGGAAGGTGGGAGATCTGGCCCGCTCCTCATGGGCGAGGCTGGGCCACCCGCTCTCCTCCTCGCTCCCCACTGTGAGAGTGAGATCCCCGCCTCTCAGCAGGGCTCCTCTGGAACACGGGTGTGGTTAGCATTTTAAAACCTAGGCTCTTTGCTGAGGAGGTTTATGCTTTAGGAGTGTTTCAAAGCAAATGCTAAGACTCTAGGGAGCCTTTGGACTGCAAGATCAAACCAGTCCGTCCTAAAGGAAATAAACCCTGAATAGCCATTGGAGGGACTGATGCTGACGCTGAAGCGCCAATACTTTGGCCACCTGATGCGAAGAGCTGACTCACTGAAAAGACCCTGATGCTGGAAAGACTGAAGGCAGGAGAAGGGGACGACAGAGGCTGAGATGGTGGGGCGGCATCGCTGACTCCACGGACAGGAGTTTGAGCACGCTCCGGGAGACGGTGAAGGACAAGGAAGCCTGGCGTGCTGCAGTCCGTGGGGTCGCAAACAGGGGCACACCACTGAGCGACTGAGCAGCAAGGTGGCCGTGAAACTAAGCACACCACACACGTTAACAGAGCTCCGCCTGCAGGGCCCTCCTCAGAGCTCGTCCGACTCATCTCATTCAGCCTCACGCGCCGAGGCAGCCCTCAGAGTCCCTGGCCTAGGGGATGGACTGCAGGCTCCAGAAGTCCTTGCCACGTGTGCACATTCTCACAGCCAGCCCGGCCAGCCGGTGCAGACATCCAGGCCGGGACCCTCTGCTCATCCCCAGAACCTCCCACCACAGCAGTTTCCTGCTGCATGCGGCAGACCCTAGCCCAGGGCTCGGGGCTCTGACCCCTCACCCCTCGCAGCTCTCTGGGTCTCATCTTGCAGGCCAAGGCCACTGGGGGCCCACGAGCCCAGCTCTGCACCTGGGGGCTGGGGTGAGGCCCTTCTGCAGCCTGGGGGCTGGTGCTAAGGCCCTGCTGAGTAGGAGCCCCCACCCCCACGGCCGTCCCCTCCCGGCCACGGGGAGCGTTTCTATTTCATGATGTACCTGCAGGGGGCGTCCTGGGCCAGCCTGAGCACGCCTCTATCACACTGGGCTGGCTGTGGACATGCAAACTGGAACAAAACGCTCACACCCCTGTGTGATCGTACTGACGGACTCATCAGGGTAACAGCCCCGAAGTCCAGTCCCCTCTGGGGATGAACCCCAGAGCTCTCTAAGAACAGGCAGACTGCAGGCTGCAGCCGCCATGGCGGGCCCAGTTTGCTTCCGGGACCAGCTGGCAGGCTGCCACCTCCAGGAAGCCCTCCAGGCTGCCCAAGAGGGGCAGGTCCCTGCTCTCTGGGCCCCGCAGGGATGTGACCCTCCTCTAGTGCAGCCTCACCACAGGTCTTCCTTGACAGAGTCCCCGCCACAGCCAGCCGCCTGTGCCCAGGGAGGGCCTGATCCTGCCCTGGGTGTGCATGCCCTGGGGACACGCTGACCACCCCTTGGGGCCTCAGCTACAGCTGCCCGGGGCACAGAGTGACCTTCCGTCCCAGCACCTCGCACCACACCTGACCTCGGCAGGCTGGCTGGCGCCCTGTCCTCTGCCCTGCGCCCCCCCCCCAAGAAGGGGCAGGCACCGCCCTGCGCCCCTTTGAGGACCAGGTGTCCTCACTGGGGGCCTTCCGCTGCCCCCCTCCTCTTCCAGAACAGAGACTCCAGGGCGCCAAGCTCTGGCCACAGTCCACAGGGCCCAGAACAGACCGCGGCCTCAGGGACAGGGACGGTAACAGGGACTGGTCCACCCCGCGGACCTCCAGGACCCTGCACCCGGCCACCAAGCCCAGAGCCCAGGTTGGGAGAACCTCCATGCCCGGCCCAGGAGCCTGTGACTTGGGGGCTGGTCCTGGGACCACCCGGGCGAGTCCGGAGCCGGGCCCTTCGCCCCTCACCACCCACCCACTTCCAGAAGGGCGTGTGCCTGGCTAGGGGAGGGGCCGCACCCGGGGCGGTGGGGCAGAGCGGGGAGGGCTGGGCCAGGCCATGCCTGACCGCATCCCGTCCTGCGCTCACTACGCACCCACTTTGCTCTCTCACTGTGCGGGGAGGGGGCCGGCCAGCCTGCATGTGGGCGCCTGCTCCTGCTGGGCGAGGGGGGGGCAGCATGGGCAAGGCT
>SJYR01001483.1:468296-488010 GCA_006410655.1 Kobus ellipsiprymnus | reverse complement strand
CTGGGCAGGACGCAGGGAAACTCTCCCAACTGCTTTCAGGGTCTGGCCAGCGCCCTCACCAGTTGCCCACAAGGCCCCCACCGTCCCAACTCTGGGCCCTCCCTGCACTGCTGGACGCCCCGTGCCTCTCCTATAAGGCCCAGCACTGATGACCTCTCTGAGAAGGACTGGGGGCCCTGGGCCCAAGGCCTCAGAGCACCGAGGTTCAGGCAGCTGCCTGGGCTGGGAGGTCCCAGCTTGGGCCTCTCGCCCGAGGGCAGGAAGGGCGCCTGCAAGGAAGACGCCATCCTCCCCCCTCCCTGAGGCTGCGCAGGGCTGGCGGCCCGGTGGCGTCTGTGGCTGCACCGCTACCTTCTCAAAATGCTGGTCGTCAAAGGAGATTTTGGCTGTTCCCGACTGGCGGACGCCGGAGCCATAGTCAGGGGCCTCCTCATCAGCTGAAACAGGACCAGGCAGAGGGTCAGGCCCAGCTTGTCCCTAGGCGGGAGAGGACATCCAGGCCGAGCGCTGGCAGTGGGGACGCGGGAACCAGGTGGGGCTCCGACCTGCCTGGGGGCTCCCAGACATGGCCGAGGCGTCCTGAATGACTGGGCATGTCCCGGGCACCCTGACCGCCCGCCTCCACTGCCCCAGGGCCCAGCGGCAGCCACGTCGTCCGCACAGCCGCTCTGAAGGGGCCACGAACTCTACCTGGTCAGAGCCAAGCTTGCTACCTCTGCTCCCCGCCCCGAGACCCAGCTGCTGCAGCAGAACCCAGGGCCCTCCAGACCCCCTTCCCCTCCCCCATCACGCAGCTGGACACTCAGCACCCCACACGCTCTCACACCCCCTTCTTCCCAGTGTGTGGGGTTCCCTACTGCCTGGGACAGAACCAAGCCCTTCTGCCACCTGAAGGCCCCCAGTTCTAGCCCTTCCAGGCCCCCTGGCCCCCAACTCCAGCCACTGTGGCTAGACGCCACTGCAGGAGACTTCACAGATGCCAGGGGGCTCCGACCCTCTGTGCTGGGGCCCTGGGTGCGTGCGACCACCACCAAGGTGTCCACCCCGGCTGCCTGAGGGCCCAGGGCTCTATCCCACCACTGTCCAGGGTGGCCCAGGGTTGGCAAGTGCACAGGAGGGCTCCTGCTACGGCAGGGGGACGGGGCAGGGGTGACCATCTCCTCCAGCTCAGCCACCACATGGGGAACGTCGGGTGTGGCCAAACACACGCAGCACCGACCTGCCTATGAAGCGGCCGACCACGTGGGCCTGCTCTACAGGGGCCGAGGGGTCAGGAAGGGCCAGGAAAAGCCCGGGGAGGACGAGGCGCCCAGAGGGTCAGGGTGTCCTCAGGGGAGAAGGGCGGTGTTGGATGCCCCAGCATCGCCATCACCTGGCTCGTCCCTAAAGCCAGCCCACCCCCAGGCTCCCCTTCTCAGCCATGTCCCCAGGGCCCTCAGCACCGTGGTCACACGGCTGGAGGAGCTGGAAAGAGCGCTTGGGATCGTGGGGAAGCAATACCCAGCACAGGGGTCGAGACCTCCAGAGTGCGCACACAAGGGCCACCCAGCGGGCAAGCAGGCCCCCTGTGCTGCTCATGCTCCGCACCCCCGTCCTGGCCTGGGCCCTTGGCAGCTGCACATGGGGCACCCAGAGTGCCCGGGCCAAGCCTCAGGGAGGGGAGGAAGAGGCCCGAGGAGACGCCGGGGGCTAGAGGCGCAGAAGGGAACACTGGCCACCACAGTGGAGGGACCCTCTGGCCGAGCAGTCCCCCAGGCGTCCTCCAAGCATCTCTCCACGCTCCTTTCTAAAAAAGCTTCGCAGAGGACCACTTTCAGAGGAGTAAACCCAGCAAACCCTAACCCTCCCTGGGGTGGCCGTCCCCAGCCCGGATGGGTGCCCGGGAGGGGACTGGGCAGTGAGGGGCGTCTGCTTCTCAGTGGGGGGCTGGCCAGCTGGCTGGCAGTGGGGAGGGGCTCACGGCCTCTGGGGACGCAGGTCAGCACCCGAGCAGCCGTGTGCTCCAAAGGGCAGTGCTGCGGAGTCGGGAAGGCCGGGGACCCAGGGCTGGAGTCCGCACACCCGTCCTGGGGCTGAGACCGTGGTGGGCACTTCTGCACCAGGCTGGGTCTGCAGGCGCCTGGTGGGGCCCCGAGCCAGAGGGGGTTCAGCCAGCCCCGGGCTCGGCCCACACGGCCCTGAAGGCTCCAGCCGACCAGGAAGAGCCCCAGGGGCCCGAGCTGAGTGCCGGGGGCCCCACTGGAGGAGGGACAGACCCCGCCCAGGCCGCCTGCACGCACCTGAGATGGCCTGGACGGCCACACGCAGGAAGCCCTTCACCTCGCCCTTCTCGCTGACGACGGCCACGCGGTGCACCAGCGGCACAGGGTACAGCAGGTTGCTGAGGTACACGAAGGCCCTGTGGGGGGAGAGGCCACGGTCAGGGCCGCCCGCCGGGCACCGCGCCGGGCGGCGGCAGAGGCGGCAGGGCGGGCTCACAACACAACACTGCAAAGCAGAGGGGAGCGGGCAGCCAGGCGGGGGCAGCCAGGACGGGGGGCAGGAGCGGGCAAGGCAGCGGGGCGGGAGGACGCGGAGGTGAGGGGTGGTCTGAGCAGAGGACAGGGAGGAGGAGGGCTCAGCCTGCTTCAAGGACGACGACCGGGGACCGCCTCACTGACCTACGACCCTCACGCTGGTGCTGATGCCCACCCCGTCTCCCCTGCCCGTTTCCCAGGGGCCCCTGACACTGGCGGACCCCACAGAGGGCCTCAGATGACGAAAGCGGCTCAGGGCTCCCTGTGAGCCTGTCCAGGAATGCAAGGGGTGAGAGCTCCACGACTCCAGCCAGAGCCCGAGAGGAGGGCTGAGCAGAGCCCCGAGAATGCCCGAGACACTGCAGTGCTGCCTGGCACGGCCCCACCAGCCTCAGGGCCCAGAGCCCCCCTCTCCCAGCAGCTCAGCTGTGCCCCCAGCTAGTGCCACGACAGGCGGCCAGAGGCCACGTCACCCCGTGGCACCCCCTCCCCGAGCCGGTCGACCTTCTGATGGGCAGGGGGGGATGGAGCCTGTGCTGCCCTGCAGGTGGGCAGGTGAGCGCAACTCCCTCCCGTTCAGGGTGCCCTCCTTGCAGAGGACACCCCCCTCGTTGGGGGGATTACCCTCCTTGGGGCTGTGCCCTCTTTGAGGTGTGTCCTCCTCGGGGGGACCCCCTCTTTGAGGGAGCACCNCTCCCTCCCGTTCAGGGTGCCCTCCTTGCAGAGGACACCCCCCTCGTTGGGGGGATTACCCTCCTTGGGGCTGTGCCCTCTTTGAGGTGTGTCCTCCTCGGGGGGACCCCCTCTTTGAGGGAGCACCCTGGTTTCCAGCTGTGCTCTGCCCTCCACTCCAGCCCAAAGGCACAGACCTGGCAACCCTGAGCTCCTGGGCCGGGGGGAGTTCAGGGTGTGGTCCCGGGGGAGGGGTAGGATTTGGAGCTTGATGGTGGGAGGTGCTGGAGAGGAAGTGGGGGTGCTGGTGAGGGGACCCAGGTGGGGACAGAGGTGTGGGCAGTTGAGGTAGGAGTCTGGGCACTGGTCTGGGTGGGGTGGGGGCGCTGGGGGACAGGAGGAGAGGTGTGTCGTCCGTCGCACCCCCTCATCCAGGCTGGGGTCCCCACTCTGGACACCCTGTGGCCACAGGCGGGGGGCGGGGCTGCCCCCAGGGCCCTATGTCCCCTCTCCGGTGGGCCCCTGGCCTGGCCACCACTGGCCTTCCCCCGCTGGAGGTCAGGACTCTGCAGGCCATCCTCACTTGTCCCTCAGCTCTGCCTCGAGTCTCTCTGAAACCCATCACCCGGCCCATCAGCCCTGGCCTCCCTCCTCCCCCATGGCCTCCACGGCTGCCAGAGGGGGCCTGAGACCCGAGCAGACCCCACCCGCCGCGGCCTCTGAGCTCTTTGCATCCGACAGACACCCTAGCCCCTGCTGTGGGCCCCGCCCGGTTCTGGCCTCATAGCCCGGTCTGTCTGCTCCCTCTGTGCACGGCCACCCACATCTCAGCCTCCGGATCGCTTCCTGCACAGCTCTCCCCATTGGCCCGAATTTACCAGTAGGCCCAACCTCTGTTGACTGGTTTTGCTTTCTGGGCCCCTGAAGGCTGAGCCGGGCCCCAGGTGCCCAGGGTGCGGCCTCCCAGGGCCTGCGACCACAGCCCCCTGCGCCCCAACAGGCAGAAGCCCCCTCCCTAACACAGCACCTCTCTGAGGATGCCCCGCGGCCCCTCCCTTCAGTGCGCTCTCTGGATGAGGGGCACCTCTGCCTGACTGGGGGCATGGGCACTAAGACCCGCTGCGTGGAGCAGAAGCCAGCAAGAGACGCTGGAGCCCGGAGAACGGAAAGCCTCACCCAAGTCGCAGAGGGCATCGCCCAGCACCCACCTCGGACAGGATAGGGGGCCTCCCCTCCCAGGCACCTGGACTCCTGGCCCAGCTTCTCTGATGGAAACTGGGGGTGGGAGAGAGGCAGCTGTGAAATGAGCCAAGTCATGGGGTCCAGAAGGGGAAGCACAGGGCCAGGACTCAGGCACAGAGCCGGCTCCAATCCCCTGAGGCCCAGCCGCCCCGCCCCAGAGGGCTGAGGGGACTGGGTGGGGCAGCCCCCAGGTGTGGGGCCCAGTCAGCGCTGCCTTCCAGCCCTGCCTGCCCCTGGGCACAGCCTGCTGCAGAAAACAGAGTCGGGAGACTTCCCCGAGCCCTAGGCGCCGGGGAAGGGGCCTGCCCAACCCCCTGCATCCTGCAGGGGCCCACAAGAAGCCCCATGGGGAGGGCACACCACCTCGGTTGTGGGCTAGTGAGGGCATGATGCCTTCCTGAGGCAGAGTGTCAGGCTGTCCAAGGGCCACCAGCCAGGAGGGCCCGCCAGGCTCGGGGCCGCCTCCTGGGAGGCTCAGGGGGCAGCCCCCCAGGCACTGGCTCCCGGCTCCCTGATAGCCTCTCGCAGCACCCTGCAGGGGACCTGGGACCACCCCGAGGGGCGATGAGGGAGAGAAGCAGGTCAGTCCTTTTCCCTCCTGAGCCCATGGAGGCCAGGACCTAGGCAGTCACAGCAGGCCCGCGGCAGCCGGGCGTCCCCACTCCCTGACGGCCCTGCGGCTGCACACACCCCCTGCGGTCTCGCGGGGGTGCCTCCTGCCACAGGGCCCACGCATCGAAGGGGCCCACACCCCGTGAGTCCTAAGGCTCAAAACCGCCCCACTGGCAGCCTGCCACTGAAAGCCCCAGGAGAGAAACTGCGCATGACACACGGGCCCACCCGGCCGGCGCTGGAGCCCCCAGCACCACGCAGCAGGCGGCTGGGGTCCCCTCTACTCACACCTCCACACGGACGCCGGGGCTCCCTCCCCAGTGGCGTGCCTCAGCTGGACTGGGGCATCGTCCTTCTAGGGGCTCAAACACAGCACCGAGGTCTAAGCAGGGGTGCTGGGGCTGGCGTCTCGCAGGTGGAGACGGAGGCCCGAGGACAGCAAGGCTGGGGGCAGACGCCCGGCTGGGGCGGGACCAGGCTGGCTCCATGACAGCCCCCGGCTGTGGGCACCTCGCCCCAGCACCCACCGGCTTACTCAAGGTTCATTAGGTAAACCCAGTCTTTTCCGATCTCACAGGATTTCCCCACATCGGAAAGGAAACAAAACCCAGATGCTTAGGGTGTGTAAACAGCAGGGCTGGGGGCTTCGAGGGCCCCCTTGGTTGGAGGTTGGGGTTTCACAGAGAAAAAGACGCCTGGAGTCCACGGCCACGTTTGCCCTCTCTGAACCTCACTGCCGGCTGTGTGGGGAGCTGGTCCCCAGACTCCTGGGGGCACCAGGCGGGTTCTCACACAGATCAGACGCAGCCCTGGGCAAGGGCTTCCAGAGGGCACGGCAGCCTGGTGGGGCCCTCTCTCCTTGCTGCCCCTCGCCCTGGGACAATGACACCGCCTTCACCCCGAAGGGACCCCCGGGCCTGGCAGCCCCTGCCCCTGGTGCCAGCAGCAGCCTCGAGGGCAGGGGGCAGGAAGACCCCAGGCCCACCCTGACCAACGGGGATGGGAGAGGGAGGGGCCCGAGGGGTAGAGGCCAGGCCCTCCAGACGCCCAAGTGGACAGCAGCGCCCACCACCCAGGGGGCCGGAGCAGCCTGGCCCTGTCAGGAGGGCCCCTCCAGCCACGGCGCGCCCACCCACACACGGCGGCCCGACGCCTTGCTGGAGACCATTCGGGCTGAGCGGCGTGGCCCGCAGAGCACACCCAGGGAGCTCAGCCTTGCCGGCCCAATGCTCTTCCGCCGGAGTCCTGGATCCTACGCTTGGTGGGGGGCACCTGTCCTCCTTCCCCGGGACAGTCCATCCCAGACAGTTAGCCCCTCGTCCTCCTCTCTCTGCGGCTCCCCTGCCCACCCCCCTTTCTGAGAGTGAAGATCCAGGCGGGGAGGATCACGGGGGAGATTGAGCCCACAGGCCCACCTCCTCATCCCGGGCCGGCCCACCCCACCCCCCAGCGCAGCAGCATGCAGGCTATCCCTGGACTCGGAGGAGGCCCCCGCCAGGACCCCGTGCTTGGAAGCGAGGGCACCTTGAAGCAGGCTGAGACCCGCCGGAGACAGAGGGGGCGGCAGAGGTGGGGGCCGGGGCGGAGCGTGGGGGAGCGGAGGAGGCGGCGCTAACCACAAGATTGGTGAGGTGCAGACGCATGCTGGGGCCACGGAAGCCTTTCCGGAGGGAGGCAAGAGTGGGCGCCCCAATTTCGCTTAAGCTTTGGAGAGAGAGCCAGCAGCTACCAGAAGGATAAAGGGAACCACACACGGGTCCTCCTCAGGGCTGGGCCTGCACAGCTGCTGCGCGGGAAAAGCCAATTCTTGCCAAACCAGAAAACTCAGGACGTTTCCAAATGAAGCCCCTCGCAGACGGCCGCGTGGGGAGCTGGCCTCTCGCGTGGCTTTGGCTTTGGTTGTTTCGTAACATCCCAGATCACGGGGGGAGTGTCGGAAGGACCCAGCTCTTTCTGGCTGAGACTGCAAGAGCCCACCCCCATTTCTCCCAGTGACCCCTCACCTGCCTGACACCCGGCTGCCCTGGTCCGTGCGGCCAGGCTTTCTGAGAGGCCTGCATGGGGCCAGCCCGGGGGTCACACCTTCGCTTGGGTCGGTGGGGCAGGAAGCTGGGCTGGGGCATCTCAGGAGAGAGCCAGGGGGCCAGCAGCCCCCGCTCAGGGAGACCGAGTCAGAATAAATTCGCGACCCCCTCGACAGAGCCTGCTTCCTTCCCAGAGGAACCCGAGGAGCTTGCACTCCAGCAGCTGCAGCCAAGGGCTCCCAGCACAAACCCCGTTATCTGGGGGCCAGCCTCGGCACCACTTCAGCACTGGTGCCCCAAGGCCAAGACTTCCAAAACCTCCCCTCAGCCTAGCCCGGGAAGCAATCCCAGACTCCCACAAAGGCTGCCATTAAAGCTGTCTTCCACCTTTGCAGACACACAGAACGCATAAATTCAGTCTCTGTGAGCCGAGGTTTCTACTGCTGTGGCTAGGTCTCTATAGGTCTCTCCTCGCTTCTGCCCCGTGGTGATAAACACACAGATGGACTGTGCTTGCCCCATCTGCCTGCAGGGCGAGCCCTGCGCCCCTCCTGGACCTGGTCTCCTGTCTAGAGCCCTTAATCCCTGCCTCTCCTCCACAAAGGGCACCTCCCTGGAGGGCACAAGGCCAAGGGTGTGTCTCCAGTGCTGACGGCCTGAAGGTCAGGAGGGATGGGGTGTTCTTGATCTTAGATGGAGACTGGCTCAGAGAGAGGCCAGGCTGCCTGGGGCTTCAGAGGGAGGCCCTCCCACTGCCAGGTTCTGCCCTTCCTTCAAGACCCCACTGCCCCCCGACGGCCTCCTCCAGGTTCTGCTCCCCTTCCCACGATGGTGGCTGGTGGGGCACTGGGAGCAGACCCGGACCCTCTGTCTCTTTTGAAAAACAGCAGGAGGGACAGCAGCCTCAGCTGGTGTGCGAGGGGGCGCAAGGATGCCTGCCCCAATTTTCCAAATGTCCCGAGGCCCCTGCATGGGGGTGGGGGCTCCCCCCGGGGTTCCGGAGGCCTCTCTGCAGAGACAGGCCCCCCTTCGTGGAGCCTGTGCCCCGGGGCGTCCTGCCTCCTCTGTCACTGGGTCCCCACCCTCCCAGGCTGGGCCTCCCCAGGACGGCCAGGGGCGCTCTCACAGCCTCACTCGCTCCCCGGGGGAGGCCAGCCCCTGCCTGCCCCGGCGCCGGGGTGGCGCCCTGCGGTGGCCCACCGTGCCCACAGCAGTGCTCCTGTGCAAAAGAGCTGGTTCCTTCCCAGCATGCCGTCCTCAACCTCACCAACCTTCCTACTAAACTGAACAGGGGGGGCCGGTCGTAAAACGGGTCCCGGCCGTCGCACAGCACGTGCTCCGGAAAGACGTCGTCCTGCAGGTCCTCCTCCTCCTCCTCCTCCTCCTCCTCCTCCTCCCCCACGCTCTGCTCCTCGGCAGGCTCGGTGGCGTCGGAGTCGGGGCTCGAGAAGGTGGGGGAGGGGGTGAGAGCAGCCATGCGCTCGCTCATGCATGTGTTGAGAAGAGGGTAGCTGTTGCAGCCAGAGACGACTGAACTGGGGTTAGTGCGACAAGACAGAGAGAAGTTAACACCGGCTCCTCGGGGGCGCGGGGCGGGCGGGCAGGCAGGCGGCTGCGTGCGGCCCGGCCGACGCACAGACCGCTGAGGGCACCGCCTCTGAAGACGAGGTGGCCCAGGGCGCGCTGTCCCCAGGCGTGGACACACACGCACACCCACCCATGGGCACGGTGTGTAGCCCGGGAAGGTCCCAGCAGGTCCCGGTAGGTGTGGTCCTGGCCAGGTGTGGCCAAGGCTGTGGCGGCGCTGAAGCCTCAGAAACCACACCCCATGGGGGCAGGGGCTGGGTGCAGCCCCCAGCCCAGGAGGCAGGGAACAACAGGCGTGGACTCTGGGCTCTGGGAGTGCTCACGCCCCACCGGTGACCCAGAAGGCTGACCAAGCCCCATTCTCACCCGTGGACAGGTGTTGCCTGAGGGCTAAGGCCCCGAAGCGGGGGTGGGTGGCAGTGTGGAGACCCCCTCCCCATCAGGGCCCGCTGGTGTGTGGAGAGGAGGACGGGGTGGGGGGGGACTCAGACCAGGGAGCACCAGGGCAGGGGATTTGGCATGGAGGAGGGCCAGCACCCGCCTCGTGTCGGGGCCAGGGCCCAGGCCCTCGCCACCCACCAGTCTCCCAGCCACCCACCAGTCTTCTCCCAGTCTCTCAGCCCGGCCGGAGGCAGACACCCACCTGCCCACCAGCCGGAACCAGGGGAAGCGGTCGTAGAAGGGGTCTCCCCCAGTCACCACGTTGTCACAGTCCTCGATGACGCTGGAGGGCACCTCGGCCGCCCGGTCATACATCTCCCGCATCAGGTCCAGCCGCTGCCTGCGGGGCAGAGGTCAGCGTGGGCCCAGGCGGACCGTCCTGCTTAGCGTTGCCCTCGGCTCAAGAGGGTTTGTCAGACAGACCCTCCACAGTCCTCGGAATCGGCTGACCGTGAGCAAGGGGCTTGAGGTTCAACACACATTCACCACACACTTCTCTTAACCCCAGTGACAGCTGCAGGGTGTCAGCAGAGGACAGGGCTGGGACCAGCCAGGGCGGGGGGACCCGGACTCAGGCACGGAGCCCCGGGAGTTGGTGAGCGAAGGGCAAGTTGTGACAGGACACGAGGAACAAGGCGTTTCCCAAGTCATCACCCTGGAAAAGCTGCAGGCTGTAGGAGAAACACCTGAGGGATATTTCCCTCGGGGGCCCAGGTGCAACAGGAAGTGCCTGGGGGCACATTCATCTCCCAGGAGTGGCTGCAGCTCGGAGGACGGGGCAGGTGTGCCTGTGAGCATACATGGTTGGTGTGCAAGTGTCAGCGGGCCTGTGTTTGAGGGTGAGCGGGACCACGTGTGTGAGTGTGCGTGGCTGCACGTGTGAGTGCGTCTGTGTTCTTCATTTTCTGTGTCTCACGGTGTTCTGACATCTCTGGGGCATCACTGCCTGAGGAGACACTTTCCCCACAGTGAAGACCCCCCTTACCTGGCCCAAGCCCACTCAATCAGCCAGTTCCCCTGCCCTAATCTCCAGGTGCAGGGCCAGGCCACCAGGCAGCCCCTGCCCCAAGCCTCCAGCACTGTTCTAACCGGCCGGTCCTCACCGTTCACCTTGCCCAGCTGTGCCCACGAGCGCCTCGAAGAGGCCGTAGTGAGACCCCCCATCGTCCCCAACAGCCCTGTGCCTCCCCTGCATGCGGGTGTCCCTCCTTCCAGGGGAAGCTGAGCAATAGTAAACTTTTCTCTCGGGGCAAACCCTGCCCAGTCACCTTCACCCAGGAAGAGTCAGGTGCACGTGGCAGGGTGGGCGCGTGGGGCCCTGGAGGCAGAGGGGAGGGCAGACTGGCCGTCCTCTGGGGACCCGCCCTGCCCTCCACCACCCCCAGGCTCCGCCCGAGGCGGAGGAGCTCCTGCCTTCCTCCCCCCAGCCCCTCACCGCCCCTTCCTCCAGCTTCAGCCTGGCTTTGGCAGAGCAGAACACAGATCCTTTAATAAGCCTGGATCCTGCATACTTTCTTCCAATTTAAAAAGACCCTGAAACAGGAAAACGAGCCGCCAGACATCCGCGTTCACTCCGCTTCCCGCACACCTGAGTTTCTCCAGCGTCCAGTAGTGGGTGGCCCCGTTCTTCTGGTCCTGGACCTCCACGGCCACGATGGTGCGCGGGAAGGGGCGAGTCTCTCGGTCTTTGGCGGCCTCCGGGGGCAGCAGGTCAGGTGGCAGCGGGGAGTAGAGTGTGTCCGTGAGGAGGACAAACTGGAACTGGACCTGTGCGCGGTGAAGATGGCACCTGTCAGCCCCTGGAGGTAGAGCCCAGCCCCAGGATAGCCTCCTTCCTGCCGCTGGAGAGGAAGCTCCGCTTCCCCAGCGCTCCAGCCTGCCTGCACGCTCCCCTTGGTCAGTGCTAGCCTCCTCTGAGCCACCGGCCTTCCTAGGGGTACAAGTCAGGGGCGTCCCGCCCCCTGGTAGGGAGGCAGAGCCGCTCAGCAGGGAGTCCTGCTGGGCTGGAAAGGTGCCATCGAGGTGCAGACGGCATGGTGGGGGCTTGGCGTAGCAGGGTGTGGGCGTGGCGTGGAAGGGGCATGGCATGGCGGGGGCGTGGCAGGGTGTGGCGTGGTGTGGTGTGGCAGGGCCTGCTGTGGGCTGTGGTGTGGCGTGGCAGGAGCGTGCTGTGCGTGACAGGGGTGTAGCGTGGGCGTGGCATCAGCGCGGCTGCATGGGCGCGCTGGGGGCATGATATGGGGGTGGCGTGGCAGGGAGTGGCATCCACGCTGTTGCATGTGCATGGCAGGGGCGTGGCGTGGCATCAATGTGGCTGCATGGGCGTGGCGTGGGGCGTGGCAGAGCGTTGCGGGGGCGTGGCATGGCGGGGCTGGCCCACCTTCTTCTTGAGCTCCACGCTGATGGCGTTGGCCTCCTTGAGGAATATGGCGTTGCCCCACAGCAGGTCCCGCAGCGATGTGAACTGGTACCACTTCCACTTCCGGAAGGCCCACAGTGCCAGCTCGCACTCCCGCTCGGTCCACTGGACTGTGTGGAGAGGCGGGCCTGGTCGATGGGGGGCGGGGGTCTCAGGCCCCCAGGGTCGCACCAACTGTCTGGGGTGTGCTGTGCGTGACAGGGGTGTAGCGTGGGCGTGGCATCAGCGCGGCTGCATGGGCGCGCTGGGGGCATGATATGGGGGTGGCGTGGCAGGGAGTGGCATCCACGCTGTTGCATGTGCATGGCAGGGGCGTGGCGTGGCATCAATGTGGCTGCATGGGCGTGGCGTGGGGCGTGGCAGAGCGTTGCGGGGGCGTGGCATGGCGGGGCTGGCCCACCTTCTTCTTGAGCTCCACGCTGATGGCGTTGGCCTCCTTGAGGAATATGGCGTTGCCCCACAGCAGGTCCCGCAGCGATGTGAACTGGTACCACTTCCACTTCCGGAAGGCCCACAGTGCCAGCTCGCACTCCCGCTCGGTCCACTGGACTGTGTGGAGAGGCGGGCCTGGTCGATGGGGGGCGGGGGTCTCAGGCCCCCAGGGTCGCACCAACTGTCTGGGGCGCTCGGGAAGGGACCGGGCAGGGAGACTGCCTCAGAGAGCGGCCCTCGGGCCCCAGAGGGACCGCCATGCCCCCCGGCACTCGTGCTCCCGGACTCCCAATCCGGCCTCGAGCCGTTCCTGACCCCCGTCGTCACCCCGCCCCCGCCCTCCTGCCCGACGCCGGACCGTGGGACGGGAGGTGGGTCCCTCTGCTCACGTCTGTTCCCGCAGGTTCAGTGTAGGCGCGTTCCCCGGTTGGTCGACTGGGTTCCGGCTCGACCTACACTTGGCGCGGACGCCCGTCACGAGGCGGGCCGTCGACGCCAGTCGCCACCCGACGGGTTCGTTTGCGAGGGTGCGCCTCGTCTCCGGAGCAGGGCCCTCGCGTGGTCGCCGGGAGCCCGTTCTGCCCGGCCCGCCTTGCAAGGCGCCCGCGGGGACCCTGCCCCGCCCCCTCGTGCTCCAGGCTGCCTCCCCCAGAACTGCACGTGTGTGCACACGTGTGTGTGTGTACACGCACTGGCGCCTTCCTGCTGCAGCACAGCCTCCCAAATCCTGCCTGCAGACCGGGGTCCCCTGGGGCAAAGATGTGGGCCAGCCGACCTGCAGGGAGTGGCCCCAGGCCCATCTCCTCAGGGAGACCCCTCCCCAGCCCCAGGCCGGCCCCACCCGCGCCGGACACGACCCCTCACCTTCGTCCTCCGGCTCCTCCTCCTCCTCGTTCACCTCAGGGTAGTACCTGGAGTCCATCTGCTTCTGCAGGGCCTCCAGCTTGCTCTCGTAGTCCTGGGCACAGAAGCGCGCCTGTGGCTCCACGCGGAGGCCAGCCCCCCGCGGCCCTCCCCGCCGGACGCGGCCCCCCAGCGCCAGCTTGGCGGCTGCGCGAAGGGCTGGGGGAGCGGGCCCGGGGCGGGGCCTCACCAGCCGCTGCTGCTCCAGCAGGTAGGTGGCCTCCTCGCGCTCCCGGCGGTACTGGTCCTCCAGCTCCTGGAGCCTGTAAGAGAGGCGGGTGAGTGCGGGCCAGCGGCAGGCGGCGGGGGCCGGGAGGGGCAGCCCTGCCCACCTCTGCTCCATCTCCTGCTTCATGTCGATGCCCTGCTTCTCCAGCAGCTCGCGCTGGGCGAAGGCCCAGTCCACGGGCTCGGCCGGCGTCTCCGCGCAGGGCGTGCGCTCACGCTCCTGTCGCGCCTGCTCGGGGTGGTTGAACCGGAACACGTGGCTCTTGCCCATGATGATGCGGTTTCCTGCGGGACAGGGACAGGGCCGAGGCCTGAGCTGGAGAACCTTTGGTCTGGGGGGCCTCAGAGGAGGGGAGGGGAAACGGGAGGAATTCCCCCCGGGGTCCCAGCGTCACCCTCCCCAGGGGGCCCCCAGTTGTCTGGAGCCAGCCCACTGCCTCCTCTGCCCAGCGTCCCCCTCACCAGCCCCTCATGGGATGGCCTTCTCCCGCACCAGGACCTGAAGGAGCCTCCTCACGCTCCCTGAGCCTCCCCTGGGCCCCGCCCCTCCCAGCAGCAGAGATGTTTGAGAACACTCGTGGGGCATCTCCACCATCCCATCCTCTCCACAACCCCACACGTGCCACTCCCAGGCCAGCCTGGCCTCCTGCCCCGTGCCCTGGACCCAGCACCCCTATCTGAGGGCCAGGCTTGGCCCCTCTGCAGGGTACTTCCCTTCCTGGCTGTCCCTTGGATGGCAGCAGAGCAGGGGCCGGCATGTTTCCAGAGCCAGGCTCCACCCTGTCGGCAGGACCCTCCCAGGCACACAAGTGCCCCCAGGGCAGTGCCAGCTGTCCTGGGACTGTCCTGCCTGGAGGCAGGGGTCTCTATAAACCTCCTAGTTTCCTTCTGACTTTCTCCAGGAATCACAGCTCTATTCTGGGGCCTGCAAACCCAGCTCAGTCCCACTCCCCACAAAAGGCCCCCAGCTTGCCGGCGGCTCCTCCTCCAGCCCCCAAGATCCACTTCCCTCCCAGCCCAAGCCCTGCCCTGAGCCCATGGGCACTGATCCTGAAGTGACGAGGGAGACAGAAACTGCTCTCTGGACCTGTCCTTGCCTGGCTCAACCAAGTGGGGATGCCAGCCACGGGTGGCCCCACGAGGCGCCTGGGTCCAGGATGTGTGGTGCGTCCCATCTCAAGGCATGCCAGGACCACAAAGGCAGGGAGGGCCGTTTGGAGCAGCCAGAGAGGTCTGGATGTCAGGCTGGGGGTGTCCCCTCTGTAAGCCTAGCTGGGGCAGAGGGAGAGTCCCTTCGTTCTTAGCAGAGTCACCAGACATGGTGACATGATGGTCTGTCTTACGTGTCAGCTCGGCCGGGTAGCGGAGCCAGGGAGAGTGCCCTCGTTCTCAGCAAAGTCACCAGACATGGTGACATGACGGTCTGTCTTACGTGTCAGCTCGGCCGGGTAGCGGAGCCAGGGAGAGTGCCCTCGTTCTCAGCAAAGTCACCCGGACACAGAGACACGACGGTCTGTCCGTGTGTCAGCTCGGCCGGGGAGCGGAGCCCAGCGGTGCGCTTGGGCATGGATGTAGGTGCTGCTGGGGTGGGGGGACGTCTGTAGCTGGGGTGGCACCTCCAATCACATGACCTCAGGACAGGAGACCACCCACAGAACGTGACAGGCCTCGCCCCTTGGGAAAAGGCCTTAAGAGCCAAACAGAGACGCCCCTGAGGAGAAAGTTCCACCTGCGGATTGCTGACCTGTCTGTCCAGCCCCCAGCACCTCCCAAGCCAATTCCATGGAATAAGTCCCTCGGTAAATGGTGTGTGTGTGTGTACATACATCTTCCTCCTGCGTGTTTACACGTGTGTGTACATACATCTTCCTCCTGCGTGTTTACACGTGTGTGTACATACATCTTCCTCCTGCGTGTTTACACGTGTATGTGTACATACATCTTCCTCCTGCGTGTTTACACGTGTGTACATACATCTTCCTCCCGCGTGTTTACACATGTGTGTGTACATACATCTTCCTCCTGTGCGTTCACATGTGTGTGTACATACATCTTCCTCCCGCGTGTTCACACGTGTGTGTACATACATCTTCCTCCTGCGTGTTTTATAACACCAGGGCACGAGACCCAGCCAGGGTGCCAGGGTGCGGGGGTCATGCAGCCCTCACCCCGGTGGCTGCTTTACCAAGGCCCCCTTCCATCCCGCCGGGGCTCTGGGACAGGGCCCCTCGTGGAATTCCACCTCAGCACTGCTGCCAACAGTCTTTACCCCACCACCTCTGACCCTATGGTGCAGCCAGGGTGCCTGTGAGCTGGCCAGGTGCCTGTAGCCCTACAGCCTGGGAGCAGGGGTGCACGGGCGTGGGGAGTGGGGCGACCACGCCCCCACCGTACCTGACCGCAGGACGCTGGGCTCCGTGACTTTCTTGCCGTTGACATAGGTGTCCGCCCCTTCACAGGGCTCTAGGGTCACCACAGCTGCAGGACAGGCAAGGGACAGAGAGGAGGACCGTGAGGGGCTGTCACCCTGGCTGTCTCCCTGAGTCCAGCGAACTGGACTCAGTGCAAGTCCAGCAAGCTCTCAGCGTGGGGTGGGGGCCTGACCCACCTGGGCACCTGGCACCCAGCAGTGGCCCCCCACGGGCGCCTCCTTCCTGCGGCACCTCGATTTGGCCTCAAAGAAGCTGGAGGGGCATCTCAGCCCCTCACTGGCAAGCGAGGTGACACATGGCAGGGAGGCTGTTGTGCCCCAAGTCAGAGCTAGGGAGGCCGTGCCAGGCACCCACCCTGCCCTACAGGGTCTCCAGGAGGGATGGTCCTGGAGTCCCAGAACCCCTCCTGGCTTTGTGTCCACCCCACGAGGGCAGGGAGGGAGACATTTGGGGACAGAATTCTGGGAGAACCAATGTTCTCAGCACAGCTTAAGGCCACCACCCTGAAGTGGCCCGATCACAGAGGGTCAGTGGTCGGCAGCCCCGAGGCTGGCCGGACGCCCACCAGGGAGTGTGCACTGGGCTTGGGGCCATGGCCGCTGTGGCAGCAGGTGCCTCCCCAAAAAGGAAGACTGGCAGCGGTGACGGAGACCCAAGGGCAGGCCGGCCAGGCAGAAGGACAGATGGCCACTCCCAGCCTGCAGGAAGCTGTGGCCTGAGAACACTGGTCCCCTTAATCTGGGCTCACTGCCCTCCCACCCATGAATGCCCCGACTGGCCCCCAATCTGGGGAGGAAGCCTGGGTCCCCAGCCTAACTGTCCAAGCACCTTTAGAACTGAGGCGGTTCCTAGCACTGACTAGGAAGCTGGAGGGGGAGAGGCAGTACCTTCACTTCCCCCGCGGGAGTCGCTCCGGAAGACACAGTGCTCCTCCTTGATGAAGTGCCCGCTCAGAACAATGTCCTGCCGCTTCTCCGCGTCCTCCCGGCCCACCCTGCATGCAGTGGGCCGTCAGCACCGCAGCCCCAGCACACCGTGATGCCGCCTACCAGCCCACACCGCCCCCCGCAGCCTCCTGGATGCCCCGCCCTTACAGGGAACGGCTGGAGAGCACACGTGTCGGGGCTCAGGGGACACTCCCAACACGGCCTGGCCGCAGGGAGCCGCACTGCCCAGAGGGGCCCGCAGCATCGCCACCACCGCACGGCCAGGCTCAGCGCCCCTCTCCGCGCCCCGCCGACCCCCACCTGGTGATCCCATCCTTGATGTAGTAGAGCAGGCACTCGGACATGAGGGGGTCCTCGTTCAGGTTGACCAGATGTGGCGTCTGGGGAGACAGGGGGTCACCTCTCTTGGGGAGGGCAGGAGCCTGGCCCTGGCCGCCCGCGCCCTCTCTCCCCAGGACCGCCAGGCCTAGGCCCGGCCTCGCGGGGACACAGTGTCCTTCAGCCTGGCCGAGAGGATGGGAGGAGACTCTGATGGGGACCCCAGAGCTTTGGGGGCAGCACTCGGGGGCGCTGAACCTCTGGAGGGGCTGGGAGTCCAGCTCTGAGCACTGGAGGCGCATGGGGCTTGGATGTGCAGGGCAAGCCTAGACTCTGTGGGGCCTGGGCCTGGTTCTCCACTAAAAAAGGACCAAAGGTCCCCCTCCCAACCCAGGGGCTGAGGCCCCAGGGGACCCAGGAGCCAGGAAGGGGGTGAGGGTGCCAGGCAGCGGGGCTCGGTCCCTGGAAGCCAAGGAGCAGAGAGGCTGCGAGCCAGCCGGGTCAGACGCTACCCACCTGTCTTCACCAGGGGTCTACCAGAGCGCGAGTCACGGCCAAGGGGAGCGCCTCCCCCGTGGCCCTGTCTAAGCACTGCCCACCCTGTGCCCAGAGCGGCCGCGGCAAGCTCCGCCCCTCCTCCTCTGCTCTCCCTCAGGGTCTCTGGGCCACAACACTTCCTGACCTCCACCCTGTCCTGCAAGGACTCTGCGGCATGGCAAGGCTGGACAGCTTCCTGCTTCCCACCTGGCTCCTTGGGGCCAGCTGTCCACACCCTCACTACAGACCTCTGGGACCCCAGTACTCAGCACAGGGTCAGGGCAACCTGCTCATTAGACACAGGACAGACCATCTCCAGCCACCCTGTTCCTGGGAGGGTGTCCTGCGCGTCTCCAGAGGAGACATCCGGGGGGGCCTCCAGGGCCAGCCCCCTCCTGGGCAGTGTCCAGGCCTGGGCCACCAGCAAATCCTTCTGCCACCAGCGAAGCCAAAAGACTGCATAACTGGTGCCCTGAGGGCATGTGTGCCCCAGCTCTGCACACTTCCCAGGGCACCGCCCAGGGACGGGGCATCCTCCCATGGCCAGGGCACCCCCCAGGGACAGGGCATCCTCCCAGGGACAGGGCACCCCCCACCAGGGACAGGGCATCCTCCCATGGCCAGGGCACCCCCCAGGGACGGGGCATCCTCCCATGGACGGGGCACCCCCCATGGACAGGGCATCCTNGCCTCTGGGCCTCCGCAGGCGCTGCTCCCCAGCTAGCAGGGGCGCAGACACAGCCTGGGGCCCAGCCCCGTCCTCAGGGAGCAGCCACCCTGAGGCATGGGCCCTCACACGGGCACCCCGTCCTCCGCTTCCTGTGGGCCCCGCGGCACAGCACTGGCTTCCTGTGCCACCAGCTCCAAGACAGGCAAACACAGGAGCGCCTTCGTGAGATAAAAAGTCAGCCAGGCACTCCCTCGCTAAAGAAGTGGCAGGGCCAGGGCCTGAGCGGACTGCCACTGCCTCCAGGAAGGCCTCGGGGCTTGAAGCGCAGCTCCTAAGGGCTCTAAGGGTCTAGCATCTTTGGCAGGGGAGGGTGGGTCTGTGTGCTGGAACCAGTGCTCGTGCGCTGCCCCACCTGAGCTACGGAACAGGGGGTGGGGCTTGGTTCCATGTGAGGTCCTGGGCCACGGGCAAGCCGGGCTAGGTGCAGAAGAGGAGTCCCTGCTGGGACGGCCGGGCTTACTTCAGCTAACCTCCAAGGGGACAGCTGGCTCCTGGCTCGTGTCCACCAGCCCTGCCCTGCAGGCTCCTGAGGAGGTGCTGGCTCCCCGTTTCAGGAACCCTAACGGGCCCAGCCCACCCCTCAGGCCGCTAAGTGACCTCCCTGACGTCCTTCAGCCAAAGAGACATCCCATGGGGAGCAGCAGGAGGTGAGGGGCCACACAGGGAAGGAATGGCTGCGGGTGAGCATGGCCGGGTCCTCAGAGCCCGCTTCCCCGCCCCCAGGAGCTGCCAGCTGCCGAGGGCTACAGGTCCCCCTTCCGTCCATGCTGGGGCAGTCCAGGGAACGGATCGGCTCCTACCTTTTTGGGAGAGAACACCCCCAGCGTCGTCCTTCAGCCAAAGAGACATCCCATGGGGAGCAGCAGGAGGCGAGGGGCCACACAGGGAAGGAATGGCTGCGGGTGAGCATGGCCGGGTCCTCGGAGCCCGCTTCCCCGCCCCCAGGAGCTGCCAGCTGCCGAGGGCTGCAGGTCCCCCTTCCGTCCATGCTGGGGCAGTCCAGGGAACGGATCGGCTCCTACCTTTTTGGGAGAGAACACCCCCAGCGTGCCACCGTCCTCCCGCATGGCCACACCCATCTCGGCCAGCAGCGCTTCCCTGGCGGACAAAGTGAGGGGTCAGTACCCACACAGGCTTTCATCTGGGCTGTGGGTTCAGGTGCCCCTTGGAGGGACTGCTCCCCTGAGTGGGGGTCAGGTCAGTGGNCAGCGTGCCACCGTCCTCCCGCATGGCCACACCCATCTCGGCCAGCAGCGCTTCCCTGGCGGACAAAGTGAGGGGTCAGCACCCACACAGGCTTTCATCTGGGCTGTGGGTTCAGGTGCCCCTTGGAGGGACTGCTCCCCTGAGTGGGGGTCAGGTCAGTGGGGCCACTGGTGACAGGCGTGGGACCCCTGGCTGCAAGACGGCAGAGCTGGGCACAGAGTCCCAGCCCCCACCTCCCACCTCTTCTTTGGGGGCCCAATCCCAGGCCCCACCTCCCACCTCTCCATCAATTGGCCTGGTCCCAGCCCCCACCACCCATTTCTCCCTCAGATGGCCTGGTCCCAGCTCCACCACCCATCTCTCCATCAGATGGCCTGGTCCCAGCCCCACCTCCCACCTCTCCATCAGATGGCCTGGTCCCCAGCCCCCAGCTCCCACCTCTCCATCAGATGGCCTGGTCCCCAGCCC
>SJYR01001483.1:428616-454365 GCA_006410655.1 Kobus ellipsiprymnus | reverse complement strand
CCCCCATCTGAGCAGCCCTCCGCAGGCCCCGCCCCAGGCCCCGCCCCGCCCACCGCGTGCCTGCGGGATGATGCCCTGCTGGTCCTTCTCCTGCTTGCCCATCATGGTGTAGGACTTGCCAGCCCCAGTCTGTCCGTAGGCGAAGATGCAGACGTTGTAGCCTTCGAAGGCGTGCTGCAGCATCTCCTCGCCGATGTCGCGGTACACCTGCTTCTGTGAGGCGTAGTTGATGTCTTCTGGCTGCAGGAGAGGGGAGCAGCTGCAGGAGGCTGGGGTGCTGAGCTCTCCTGCCGCCAGGTTCACTGAGCGCCCGCCTCGCACCAGAGGCCTCCGGGGCCAAGGCCAGTGCGGTGGGGGGACGCCCGCCCGCCCACTCCCTCACAGGACACCTGGAGAGGGGAAGAAATCTGGGGGGGTCGGCTTCCAGAGGGAGCGGTAGGGGGAGCCCGCAGGCTAGGGCCAGGCAGAGCGGAAGGGCATCTCAGCAGAGGGGACAGCAGGTGCAAAGGCTGGGAAGCGGGGGTTCACGGCCTGGTGCCCGAAGCCAGGCTCAGTGTCGTGGCTGTGCAGTGACAAGATGGGGCTGGAGAGGCGGCAGGGCAGGAGCTCATGGGCTGGGCTGTCGCCCCTGGACGCTGTTCTGAAGACAGTGGTCTCTTTAGGCAGGACTGGGGGTCACCCGGACTGTGAGAGAGGAGGGGCTGGAAGGTGAAATGGGGAGCCCTGGGACCAGGCTCTCAGAGATGTGACCCAAGGTGGGCCCTGGCCCAGGGGCAGAGGGCCTGGACGCCTTCTAGGATGCAGGAGGCTGGGGGAAGCAGGACTAGACCGGATGGAGGAGGTGGGGGGTGAAAAGCCCAGAGGCCGCCCAGGCTCCCAGGGGAAGTGGAGTGGAGGGCGTGGGGCAGGCCAGTGTCAGGGGGGCGGGCTCAGCTTCAGACACTGAGCTTGGGATGTCTGGGGAAGAGGAGAGGCTGGTGGGCAAGTAGACGTACAGCTCAGACCCTGGGAAACTGCCCCTGGTGGGCTGACAGCCCCTGGTCCCTGTCACAGCAGGGGACAGTGCCCCTGGCACCTGCACTATGACCTTTCACACACAAGGCAACTGAGGAAAGCAGGCCCCTCCCTATGGGCCTCCACCTAGGCCCACACCTCCCGCATCAGCCCTGCAGGGGACCGCGTGGGCCCCTCACCCCACTGCCTCAGAGAGGTCAAGGGACTGGCGGACGGCCACACAGCAAGCAGGGTGGAACTGGCTTCCACCCCCCGGAACCCCAGCCCTGGGCTTACCGACGTGTGTGACCAGTAGGAGTAGTCGAAGCTGAAGCTTTTGGGTGTCTCCTTGGGCTGTTTGGGGTTAACGATGGCTGCGGGGAGGGAGACAGACATAATGCTTAGTGCTGCCCTGCAGGGACACATTGACCCTGGACATGCCCGAGAGGAACCCCAGTGTAGGGAGGCAAGGTCCTCAGAGGCCTCTAGCCTCAGAAAATCCAGCCCCCCACCCCGAAATGGGCAGGGACGAGGCAGATAATCCTCTGTCAACAAGGCAATGCAGAGCGGTCCTTCCATGCAGGCACCGGGCTGGAGCGCAAGCCCAGGGCCCATCCCCTCCTCCTGGGTCCACACTCTGCTTGCCTCGCCAGCCCTGGTCTCTCACGTCTGTTCTGCACACACATGCCCTAGGAGGCCCGGAAGACCATCAGTCACAGCCGCGTCCTAGATTCTTTTGGGGCCCGACACGCTCATGTGCTTGTCCACATTCAGGGCATGCGGGCTGTCCCTCTGCAGGGACACCACGTGTTCCTGCTCCTGCAGGGCCTGCATGTCCCCTCTCGGGGGCCGTGGGGCTGTCTTCAGAGCAGCTCCCCCCAATTCCCCTCCTCCACCAGCCACACCTGGGCCGGCAGTAGGCAGCTCTCACGAAATGTTGGTTCATCAAGGGACAGGCAACACAGCTGGCAGGCCTGCTGAGGCCTGTGTCCAGCCCAAGGCCAAAGCACCCTGGGGATCCCACGCGCTGGACGGGCCTTGGGTCCCGGAGGCCTGGGCTTGGCCGGCAGCATGTCTGCTGTGGCCGGGCAGCAGGCACTGAGGCTCCTGGGACACTGTCTTAACCCCAATGCCTGTGTTGACAGAGGACCCCAAGAACCCCTGAGAGCCCACCTGGCCGGGAACAGACGCCTACCTGGGGCTTCACCTCCACCAGGAACTCGGGCCGTCCCAGTGGGAGAAGGCTCCAGGCCACTCCCCGCCACGGCATCCCATCTGAGGAGCACGGCACCCTCCTCCCCGTACTTGGAGATGCAGGCCATGCTGCCCACCCCTCGGACCAGCTTTCCTCAGCTGCTGGGGGCTGGGGCCCTCACCTTCCTGAGCTCCAGGACCCCTCACCCTGCCCCGCCAGCCCGTGTCCTGGGTGACCTATAACTCTCACTGAGAGAGCAAACCACACCCCTGCGGCAGGCTGAGTTACGTCCCTCAGAATTCACACATCACTGAGTCTTGACCCCCCTCAGAATTCATACATGGAGTCCTGACCCCAGGACTCGGGATGTGACCTTATTTGGAGACAGGGTCCTGGCAGGTGGGACTGGTAAGGAGGAGGTCACGCTGGGGTTGGATGGGCCCTGATCCCATGGGGCTGGCATCCTTTTTCTAAGGGGAACATGACACAGACACAGACACACGCGTGGGGAAGGCCGTGTGAAGACGGAGGTGGAGACCGGGACAAGCGCTTTTCCAGGCCAGGAGACACCAGCATCTCCAGAAACCGCTAGAGGCGAGAGCCATGAAGAAGGCTGAGTGCCAAAGAATTGATGCTTTCGACCTGTGGTGCTGGACAAGACTCTTGAGAGTCCCCGGACTCCCAGGAGATCAAGCCAGTCAATCCTACAGGAAATCAACACTGAATAGTCCTTGGAAGGACTGATGCTGAAGCTCCAATACTTTGGCCACCCAATGCGAAGAGCTGACTCATTAGTAAAGACCCTGATGCTGGGAAAGATTGAAGGCGGGAGGACAAGGGGGCAACAGAGGGTGAGATGGTTGGATGGCATCACCGACTCAATGGACGTGAGTTTGAGCAAACTCTGGGAGATGGTGAAGGACAGGGAAGCCTGGTGTGCTGCAGTCCATGGAGTCACAAAGAGTCAGACAGGACTGAGAGACTGATCAACAAGAAGAAGAGGCGAGAGAGGTGGGGAGGAGCTTCCCCTCCCCCTCAGAAGGAGCACCTTGATGTCACAGCCGGTGACTCCTTGATCCGGGGCTCAGCAGCCTCGGGACCTGAGTCTAAGCCACCCCGTCTGCAGCACTGGGACCTGCACCCCAACCCTGGCCACCCTGGCCTTGGCCGGCTCAGCGGGCAGGCCCCTGCCGTGCACTCCGGAAGGTCCTGCTCACAGCCCAGGAGTTACCAGAAGCCCGGCCCTGTGGCTGACCCTCTCCGGGCCCCAGGCCCCGGGTTTGAGGGGTTCTGGGTGATGGCTCAGTACCCTGGGGAGGCTGGTGGGAGGGAGTAGGTGGCTGGCCATCACAGCCCTTTCTTTGGAGCTGAAAGGGGGTCACGTCATCCGTGCTGCCTGCAGGAGCGAGGCTGAGAGGAGACCTGGCTGCCCGGGTTCCAGCTCCTGCTGGACATGGGGACGCGGCCACCGGAACCTCGGCACAGATAATGCTGGCACCGTGGAAACGACAATCACAGTGCCCTACCAGCATCTCCAGAAACCGCTAGAGGCGAGAGCCATGAAGAAGGCTGAGTGCCAAAGAATTGATGCTTTCGACCTGTGGTGCTGGACAAGACTCTTGAGAGTCCCCGGACTCCCAGGAGATCAAGCCAGTCAATCCTACAGGAAATCAACACTGAATAGTCCTTGGAAGGACTGATGCTGAAGCTCCAATACTTTGGCCACCCAATGCGAAGAGCTGACTCATTAGTAAAGACCCTGATGCTGGGAAAGATTGAAGGCGGGAGGACAAGGGGGCAACAGAGGGTGAGATGGTTGGATGGCATCACCGACTCAATGGACGTGAGTTTGAGCAAACTCTGGGAGATGGTGAAGGACAGGGAAGCCTGGTGTGCTGCAGTCCATGGAGTCACAAAGAGTCAGACAGGACTGAGAGACTGATCAACAAGAAGAAGAGGCGAGAGAGGTGGGGAGGAGCTTCCCCTCCCCCTCAGAAGGAGCACCTTGATGTCACAGCCGGTGACTCCTTGATCCGGGGCTCAGCAGCCTCGGGACCTGAGTCTAAGCCACCCCGTCTGCAGCACTGGGACCTGCACCCCAACCCTGGCCACCCTGGCCTTGGCCGGCTCAGCGGGCAGGCCCCTGCCGTGCACTCCGGAAGGTCCTGCTCACAGCCCAGGAGTTACCAGAAGCCCGGCCCTGTGGCTGACCCTCTCCGGGCCCCAGGCCCCGGGTTTGAGGGGTTCTGGGTGATGGCTCAGTACCCTGGGGAGGCTGGTGGGAGGGAGTAGGTGGCTGGCCATCACAGCCCTTTCTTTGGAGCTGAAAGGGGGTCACGTCATCCGTGCTGCCTGCAGGAGCGAGGCTGAGAGGAGACCTGGCTGCCCGGGTTCCAGCTCCTGCTGGACATGGGGACGCGGCCACCGGAACCTCGGCACAGATAATGCTGGCACCGTGGAAACGACAATCACAGTGCCCCCCCGAGCACACACAGGCCCCAACACCCACCAGCGCCCCAGCTCGGCCCACCCTGTCACCCCCCCTCGGCCAGCTCCCTCTCCTTCGCCAACCGCAACCCCTGTGCCCCTGGTGCTGCCTGCACTGGGGCCCCCGACCCCCCAGGGACAGGGCACAGACATGCTCAAGGAACCTTGAGTGGGCGGGGACAGCCTGTTGCCAGGGCCAGTGAGTGGGGAGTGGGCTTCAAGGAGAGCCCGCCAGGAAGACCAGCGGGCAGAGCTGCTCTGGCTCCAGACCTGCTGGCACCTGCCCCTCCCACTGGCGCAGAGTCCGTGGTGGCTGTGGCCCCACCCTGCTCTGACCCCAGGGTCCTCTGGCGTCCCCATCACAGACGGTCCTGGGCTCCAGAGGGGACTGCCCTCCCCAGAGTCCAGCCCAGGCCTGCTCTCCACTGACGCCTCTGAGCCCTTACCAGGGCGACCTCCCTGGGCCAGGGGGACACGGCAGCACCCACCCGCCAGCACCCAGGTAGCCTTGTGTCTCCTCCTGAGGCTCTGAGGAGGGGCCGGGACCTGGGCTTGCCGGGGACTCAGCACGTCAGCCCCTGCTGCGGGCACATGGGGGACAAAGACGGGCGCCGCGGGGCAGGAACAGCAGGGCAGGGGCTGAGCCAGGATGAGCCGCTGTCCCAGAGTCTGAAGGCCCCACATGCCAGGAGCAGCCTCCGCTCCCTCTAGGAGCGTGTGCTCAACACTGGGGAGTTCTGTGAGTCTGTGGTTAAACGCCGGGGGGCTTGGAACCAACATGGGGACAGTATTCATACCACGGAAACGGGCAAACAGAGGGTGTGTGAGAGAGTGTGTGTGTGTGTGTGTGTGTACGCACGCGACGGAGCAAGTGAGGGGCTAGTTTAGCGACAGGCCACTGCTCACCACCTGCGAGATTTAGAGAGTGGCCTCACTGAGATGGAGACGGAAACATCCACGTCAGGGGTCCGGGGACTTTCTCTCAGCATCGGGCTCATGTCAGAAGGGCCTCTGGGTAGCAGGAGGGGTCATCCTGCCCAGCAAGGCCCCCACACCCCCAGCAAGGCCCTCACAAGGCTCTGCCAGCCATGGCCCTTGTCCCTGGCCCATCTAGTTCCATGTCTGTGTCCCCACGGGAACGCCACCCCCAGGGCAGTGAGGGCCTCGGTCCTGCTCCCCAGGCTTGGTGCTGGGGCTGCTGACCAGGGCCCCGCATCTGACACCACGTGTCCGAGCCACTCCTCAGATTTACAGGCCCACAGCCATGTCACCACCTCCTGGCCACACCCATGCTCCCTTTTGTGGGCTCCCAGGCCCAGCCTCACTCTATTTGGAGCCCAGAACATTCTAGAATAGTGATGGCAAGTGGGGCCAACTTCTCTGAGGACTTGGGTATTGAGAATGCACACGAGCTGCTGGTCAACAAGGGCCTTTGTGCAACTAGCAGGGTCTGTGTGGGCAGAGGAGACCGTCAGGGGGGTCCTGATGGACCTTCCAGAACAGCAGTCCATTCCCTGAGACACACAGCAGGCCCAGCTAGCCAGGGCCCAGCCTTGCAGGCAGGAAGGCCAGGCTGGGTGAGGGCCTGTGGGGCCTTGCAGGGCTGGAGGGCCTGGCCTTGAAGGCGTCCACCCCACACAAGCACTGGCCCGGGTTGAACAGCGTCCTCCCCAAATTCATGTCCACCGGAACCTCAGAATGCGACCTAAGACCTTACAGAAATAGGATCCCTGCTGTAACACCTTCTTCAGCCTCAAGGGGGTCAGACTGGACAGACCGCCACCCACATGATGTAAGAGAGCCAGGTCCTGGACAGACCCTCCGCCTGCGTGGGGGCAGTAGCTGGACAAGACCTCAGCTTCCTGGGGAGGACGCCCAGAAGCCTGTCCCGTATTAACAGGCCTCAGAGAGCTGGGCCCTGTTCCTGCTGCCCGCGGCGGCCACCTGCTCACCAACGCCCCTTCGCAGCTTCTGTGCCCCCACAGTGCAACCAAGGACCACCTCCCAGGTAAGCTCTCGGCATCCAAACCCTCACCTCAGCTCTGCTTCCGGGCAGCAGGTAGAGACAACACCACTCATGAGAGTCACTGTGAGCCCCCGATGCAGCTGGGTGCCAAGCTCAGCAGGGCCCCTCGCAGGCTCCCACTCAGGCCTCTACAACATGCCCCAGGGCTCCCGCAGAGACCCCCAGCCCAGAACTCCCTTCCACAGAGCCCAGTGGCGCCCCAGGACACCCCCAGGACAGGACACCCCCAGCCACGCCCAAATCCTCAGCCCTCAGAGCCCTGGGAGGCAGCCAGCACACGCCCCGAGTGCCCCTCCCCTGGGGCAGACCCTCCCTCCAACGCTGTGGACAATAGAAGTTGTCCCCCACCCACCTCCCCACCTCAGGGCTCCCCGTGCTCCTCCTACAACCTGAGGACCACTGGGTACAGCTTCCGCCATGGAGCAGCGGGCAACAGCTCCAGGTGCAAGCTGGCTGCCGAACCCGCCAACCACACAGCCGGGGGAGGAGGACGAATTCCCGCCTGACACCAGACGTGGGGCTGAGCTCCTGATCAGCAGGAGGTGACCCAAACACTGGTTCTACTTCCGGGGCCCCAAACACGCCTGCTGGTCCCCAGTATGAGAAGCAAAGATGCCTGCTCTAGGGGTTGGGGTGGGGGGCCTCCAGGTGTTAGCAACACCCTGCTTCTCAGTCTGGGTGGGGCTGAGTGCTTCCCAGAAGCACGTACTCTGTCCCCATCCCGGGGAGCACGCTCCCAGGGAGCGTGGAGAAACAGGGAGATGAGAAATCAAGAACTTTGTGTCCTGGGCTGAAAAGTACCCTCCGCAAATTCACATCTCCCCCCGAACCTCAGAATGGGAGAAACAGGGTCTCTGAAGATGTATGTAGCTGTTGAAGTGAGGTCACACTGGATCGGGGCTGCTCCTAAGTCCAGCGGTCAGTGTCCTTATGAGGCCAACAAAGACCCAGACATGCAGGAGAGAAGCCCCGTGAGGACGGAGCAGGGGGAGGGGCGTGCAGGCATGGCCGTCGTCGGAGGCCACGAGGGGCAGGAAGAGTCCTCCTCCGGCACCGCCACCTGGAGGCCAGCCCCATCAGCACCTTGGGTTTGAACTCTGGCCCCAGCAACTGCGAGAGAACATACTTCTGCGCTTTTAAGCCACCCGATGTGCAGGCCTCTGTTCCTGCAGCCCCAGGAAACCATGCCCCCGTGGCCCGGGGCCCGGCCGCGCAGTACTCACTGGTGGTGCTCCCCGACATCTGGATGATGCACTTGGACTCGCGGCTCATCTCCCGGGAGTTGAAGGGGCGGACGCGCACCGCCACCTTCACCGAGGCCCCGGCCATCCCTGCGGCCTCTGTGGGTCACTCCTGGCAGCGGTGGGAGCCCCGGCGAGCAGGGGAGACACCTTGGGGAAAAGGGAGATGTGAGTTACAAACAGTATTCAGAAAGGCGGAGCAGGCGTTTCTGGCAATGGAACCCTCTCTGGTCCAGCCCCGGTGACACCTACTCGGATGACCAGTCCAGGAGAAGGAGGAACAGAGCTGGCAGCTGCGGGAGAGAAAGGCCTTGAGTTTTAGGAAAGACAGTCAACGGGATGAGAGGAGCCTGAGAAAGCAGCAGCCTAACAAGTACTCTTGCCTGGAAAATCCCATGGACGGAGGAGCCTGGTGGGCTGCTGTCCATGGGGTCGCGAAGAGTCGGACACGACTGAGCGACTTCACTTTCATTTTTCACTTTCATGCATTGGAGAAGGAAATGGCAACCCACTCTAGTGTTCTTGCCTGGAGAATCCCAGGGATGGGGGAGCCTGGTGGGCTGCCGTCTATGGGGTCGCACAGAGTCGGACACGACTGAAGCGACTTAGCAGCAGCAGCAGCAGCAACGAGAAGCAGCTAATTCCCTCCAGGACCTGGAAGGACTCCAGGTGCCTCTGGAGGTCACCGACTGAGCGGGACTGCCCAAGGCGACTTAGTGAAATGCACATGGGGGAGCACCACGTGAAGAAAAGGCAGGCTCGGCCAGCCGAGGACCCGGCGAAAAGCACCGAAAGGCAGGGCTTCGCTGGCGGTGCGGGGTGCTGGGGCCGCAGCCGCCAGTGCAAGAGGCCACAGGCAGCATCCTTGCCCACAGCCTCAGAGGGAGCCAGCCTGCTGACTGACCCCTTGGTCCGGGACATCCAGCCTCCAGACTCGGAGACAATACACTTCTGTTGTCTAAGCCCTCGGTCTGTGCTACTTTGTGACAGCAGCTGTTAGCTCCAGCAGAGTAATGAAGACCCTGAGACCCCCACCCCTACTAGCGAACATCCAGGACGTGCCCCACCCCAGCCCCACGGCCTCCACCAGGCAGGAGGCCAGAGGGTACCCTCAGGGAGTCTGAAGCTCTGTGCAGCCTGGGGCTCTGAGGACCAGTGGAAGGTGGATGTGAAGAGCCCAGTGACATGGCCGGCAGGGAGACACAGCCTCCCGCTCCTGCTGCAGGGCTAGCGTGCTGGCCGCTAGGGGAGACTGAGCAGGATCACACCCTCTGTCAAGACACACAGAGACTGAAACGAAGAGGGGAGCACAGTAGGAAGAGAGGAGGCAGGAAAGTGTCAGTCGTGTCTGAGTCTCCGTGGACTGCAGCCCTCCAGGCAAGAATACTGGAGTGGGTTGCCATTTCCTCCTCCAGGGGATCAGCGCGATGCAGGGATGGAACCCAGGTCTCCTGCACTGCAGGCAGATTCTTTACCTTCTGAGCCACAAATTTTAAATGCTTTGCAAAAAGCAGAGACATTACTTTGCTGACTAAGGTCCGTCTAGTCAAGGCTATGGTTTTTCCAGTGGTCATGTATGGATGTGAGAGTTGGACTGTGAAGAAGGCTGAGCGCCGAAGAATTGATGCTTTTGAACTGTGGTGTTGGAGAAGACTCTTGAGAGTCCCTTGGACTGCAAGGAGATCCAACCAGTCCATTCTGAAGGAGATCAACCATGGGATTTCTTTGGAAGGAATGATGCTAAAGCTGAAACTCCAGTACTTTAGCCACCTCATGCGAAGAGTTGACTCATTGGAAAAGACTCTGATGCTGGGAGGGATTGGGGCAGGAGGAGAAGGGGACGACCGAGGATGAGATGGCTGGATGGCATCACTGACTCGATGGACTTGAGTCTGAGTGAACTCTGGGAGATGGTGATGGACAGGGAGGCCTGGTGTGCTGAGATTCATGGGGTTGTGAAGAGGCGGACACGACTGAGCGACTGAACTGAACTGAACTGAACTCATATTCTCAGAAAGAGAAGTTATTCATCCATGAGCAAGTGGAGGATCCTATCTTTAAAAGGAACTTTTAATGAGTAAGAAAGAGATCTTGGAAATTAAGAATATGAAAACAGACCTTTAAAAGTAATTAAAAAGCTTGGAAATACAATTAAGTAATTTTTCATGCGAAAAGAGAAATAAAATTTGAGGATCAATGAAAAGAAACTGTTAAAGAAATAATTCAGAAAAACTTCCCAGCATTGCCAGTCATGAGTTTCCAAATTCAGAGGTCTACCTACCCCACCTGCTATAAAAGGTCATAAACCACAGCAAATGGTGACTTTCAAGAGTTCTGGGCTAACGGGAAGATTCCACAGAGAAAGGCAGGCCACAGAGGAGGGAGGCTCAGAATGGCACCGTCACCTCATGGACAGTGGAGGAAGAAATGCTTTCAGATTGCTGAGGAACGGCAGCAATATTCAGCCTAGAACTCTGACCTCAGGCAAACCACAGCTGGGGGAGGGTGAAAGGGAGACCCAGGAAGACTCTGGAAGAGGCGGGAGCCTGTGCTCCACATGTGAGGAAGACATGGGTGGGGTCCCAGCCAGAGGACGGTGAAGGGGTCCCAGGAGGGCCCTGGGGCTGCCTGGAGGGGGACACCCCCAGTCAGAGGGCAGTGGAGGGGACCCACCCAGGGGCAAGATGGCGCTGCAAGGCTGGAAGGGTCTCCCATGCAGAGAAGCGCCCATCTGAGGGTTTGATCAGAGATGGGTGATGGAGCCAGGCGTCAGCTGCCAGTCATTTCTGATAACACCTTCTACAAGGAGGAAACTATAGGCACTTCCCTGCTGGTCCAGAGGGAGAGGACCCGCTTTCCGGTGCCGGGATGAGGGTTTGATCCCTGGTCAGAGAGCTAAGATCTCACAGGCCACATGGCAACTAAGCCCGAGCACAGCTAGAGGCTCCGTGAGCCCCACGAAAGATGCGAGTGATAAACGAGGAGCCCACGTAGCGTGCAAGACCCGCCTCAGCAGATTGATGAGTACCAAAAACAACAAAACGCAAGCAGAGGGCACTCGAGCAGCAGGAGAGACTGCCCACCAGTCCTGCTGTGTAAACAACACACTGTACTACAGCTCACAGGAAGCATGGCGGGAAGACGGGAGAGAGGTGTCGGCGGTGCAGACAAGCTGACTGTCCCAGAGGGGAGCTGAATGGAGAGACAGACCAGGATGCAGGGACTCCAGGGTCGGGGGCATGGGCGGGGCCGCTTCTCACAGAGAGCTCCCCAGCCCCCACGGAGCTCGATGCCGCGTCTGCAGTGTGTCACTTTGGTAATATTTTAGGAAAAAACAGGAGAGAAAAGCCAGAAAGGAAACTGAGGTTTGGAGACCCACGGTGAGACCCGGCTCGGGGCCAAGGCCTGAGGAAGGAGGGCGGGGGCACGGCCAGTGTCGGCCGCCTCCCGGGTGTGAATGCGAAGCTGGCCATCACATCCACTTGCGGGTCACACTCACACGGAGCAGGCAGTCCTCCTGGGGACGCGGGCCCAGGCAGGCTGCTAGCTAGGTCTGTGCCAGCTCGACAGGGCTGACCCACCCTGGGCTGGAAGCCCACAGGCAGGAGGTGAGCAGACAGAGCAGCGCCCGAGATGAGGTGGGAGGGCAGGCAGGAGGGGCTTGGTTTCCAGGCTGAAGAGGGGGGGACCCGGGCAGAAGCAAGGCCTGTATGTGGCAGGGGGGCCCACCTGATGCCCCACCCTTCCCCTTTGGGAGGGTGGCCCGCGGGCATCCACTGTCCACCCAACACGGGGCAGCTCCCGGATCCCAGGAGGGGGCCCTGGGGCGGGGCAGGACCTGCACACAGGGCACCTGCTTTCCCCCATCACTCCCCCTCCCAGGGGGGCCCTGGAGACCAGCAAGGACAGGTGAGCTCTGTCCAGTACAGCGGGCTGAGGCCCACTCCCCTCCACGCCACGGTCAGGGCGGGGGTATGTCCAAGAGGAGCAGCCCGGGGCCCTGAAAGGCCAGGAGACGGGGAGTGTGGTGAGGCATCACCCCCGCTTCCAAGGCAGCGCCACACGGGGCCAAGTGTCCCTGAGGACAGCAGCCCAGTCACTGGCACGGGGCCAGCCCATGACGCTGGGCATGAAGAGCTCAGCCCCAGCTGGCAGAAAGGCAAAATCCACGGGAACCAAGTGCGCCCCGAGGCGCCGCCTCTGCAGTGCTGTTTCACCTCCTCCCGAGCTCCTCGAGCCCCGACAGTGCCCCTGCCCTGGAAGCCCCCGAGGGAGGCCAGTGCCCAGAGGCTAGTGTCAGGGTGCCAGTGCCCAGAGCTGCCCCCAGGCAGCCTCAGCAGCGCAGAAGGAAGAGGGTCGGGCAGCCACGGGCCATCAAGGACCACAGGGGGCCGGTCCTAGGGGACTCAGCCCAGCCGGGAGCCTCCCTGTGACTCCTCCCCAGAGCCCGAGTCCAGCCGCCAGCCCGCATGAGAGCCAGCACGAGTCCTCACCTGTGACAGGGGCAATGACCGGCTGGGCTCTTTGCAAGTGAAAACGACCCCCGTGTGGCCGGCCTTTAAGTCACCAACAAGGCAAGGGCGTTCACAGCAGGCTGTCTGTGCGCACCCTCCCCGGGGCTCCCGCTGGCAGCCACGACTTGGTGTGGTCTCCAAGCCAGTAGGAAAGGGGGCGATTTACTCAACCAAAAGGGTGCAGTAGACTGCCCTAACCGACAGGACAGAGCCTGCACAAGGCCGCCTGTCCTAGCTCGCGGAGATCCCAGGGTCGAGTCCCGAGGCCACGCCCAGGGTGGAGTCACGTCACAGGGATTTGGTGCAGACCTGGGATCAGGGCACGTCCCGGTCCTGCCTTTATCTCAGCTGTGTGACTCAGCCCCTGGGCCTCGGTTTACCCATCTGCACCATGACCAGGTTGAGGAGGTTGACCCCAAAGTGATTCTGCTCTGGGGTCCCGGACCTCCAGGGAGAGTGACTTCCCCGGGGCTGCAGGGAGAGGCCGTGGCCAAGTCACTTGGAATAAGCCAAATGGGGAACAGCTTCCCTAGTAGGGGGAAAAAAATGCGTGATTTTTCATGCATTATTAAAACAAAATGTAGGTAAATCACTTAGCACAAGGCCTGGCGTATGGCAGGAATGAAACAGAAAGCTGATAAAAATTTCTAGTAAGTAGGAGCTTTTCCTTCCCCAGGGCTGCAGGGCAGCAGCCGATGCCATCGCTGCTCCCCCACGGGGACTTGGGGCTGAGGAGGGGCTCCCGGCAAAGGGGAGGGGCAGGCTAAGGAAAGCGAGCTGCTGGTCACGGCAATGGCTGGGAGCTCCAGGAAAACAGGCAGCCCGGAGTTCTGGGGGCTCCTCCTCGTCGCTGTTGTTCAGTTGTTCAGTTGCCAGGGCTCCCCTGCTACTGTCTGAAATGAACTTGATGCCCGTTGAGTCCTGAGCCTCCTGTCCCCAGAGGCATTCAAGTAGAGCAGAGGCCTGGGGTCTCTCTCAGACCCTCCCACACTGAGGGTCCCACACCTCCGCTTCTGAAAAGATCTGCTTCAGCCTCCCCTGTAATCATCACCCTCTGGACAGTCTGACCAAAAGACCCCCTTCCAGGATGGGGGGCGCCTCTGTGCACGGACCCAGGACCAAGAGCAGGAGGGGCTGCAGAGACCCAGGTGCCCCTCTCTCTACAGACAGGGGAGGGCATGGGCAGGGCTGGGGTCAATCCTGCAAACTTCCAGGGCCAGCTCCTCGGTGCCCCAGGACTCCTCAGAACAGGCTGGACAGGAGCAGGACTGTCCTGTCAGGTGACATAGCTCATCCAAGGCTACAGGGAGACGAGAGTACCAGGCTGGCCAACAACCAAGGCCAAAAGCTCGGGACATGAGTGAAAGCCCAGACGGTGGGGGCCAAAGTCGGGGGCTGGACTCACGCCAGCTCCACCCCACAGCCCCTTCCAGCCACCTGCGTGCCTCCATCCACACACCATGGATGTTTCTTGAACACTCTCACCTTCTTACGTCCATGGATGGCTATCCAGCATGGAGTGGAGGCTGTACCTCTCTGAGAATGCATGTTGCCGTATGCAGGAAAATATCTGCACTTTTGAAACTGAGAAAAGTCTTAGGACATTCTGGGTGGAGTGGGAAGAGTACAACAGGTGATGAATTCCTAGTGAGGATGCAAACTGGGATGAAGATTCTAATACACCTTCAGCAAGAGGCCCTGTGCCTTAAACATTAAGGCCGGGCCCTTTGAATACGTGATCCCAAGTCCTAAAACAGGTGATAATTAGAAACAAAGAAAATATTTATGAAAGATGTTCAATTTGACAATGCAAAACTTTCAGTTCTCCCCAGATTTAGCTATATTCATTCAGTGCAATTCCAATAAGCAAAATATTCCAACAGGATTTTCAGTGAAATCTGGCAAGAGTTTGGAAGACAGTTTTGAAAAAGAAGAAAGAGGGGAACACGCCCTACCAGCTATCGTATTTACTCTAAAGCTGCAGTAGTTCCCAAAGTCTAGTGGTGACGTGAGAAGAGAGGAAAGTGGAAACATGAAGTTGGGCCACAGACACACACAGACAAACTCAAAATCCACCAGTGATAAAGCAGCACCGCAGGATGGGATAAGGTCCGTATCGGACAACTGGCCAAAGAAAGAAGAGCTGGACCTCAGTCTGGGAAAGCATTTACAAGAACACACAGGAAACTCTGCTCATGGCCCTGGGAGGAGACCCGTGCAGCAAACAGGAAAAGCAAAGGAGGGCTCGTGCGTCCAGGTTGGGGGACACGGGAGGAAGACGCTGGTTCCCTCCAGGTGGGGAAATCGGGAGGAAGACGCTGGTTCCCTCCTACTCCCAGGTGGGGGGTACGTGGGAAGAAGATGTTAGTTCCCTCCAGGTGGGGAAACGTGGGAGGAAGACGCTGGTTCCCTCCTCCCCCCAGGTTGGGGGAACGTGGGAGGAAGACGCTGGTTCCCTGCAGGTGGGGGAACGCGGGAGGAAGACGCTGGTTCCCTCCTCTCCCCCGCCTGGCTGACCCGCCCACCCCGGCGTTCACAATGGGAGGAGCCGCACATAGTTTTTAAATCTGCTTGAAGGAATCTAAGAGCTACGGAAGCCACGCAGACTGGCGGGCGGAGATTCCAGGGATGGGGCTGCTGTGGGGCAGGGGATGACTTCCCCAGCACATTCTCCCCCAGCGCTTTGCAGTCCAGTCACAGGCACGAGGCTGGGAATCCGGAGTCTTCCCACGCAGAGAGCCGTTGCTGAGGGATGGAGAACCCGCAGAGCTTTTAGGCTGAGAAAAACAACACTTAAGAGGCCAAGATCCCAGGAGAAAGAGGCAGAGACTTAAATGGAACAAACGGTCAGTTCTCCCCTTAAGACACTCGCCAAACTCCACAGGCAGGAAGGGCGGAAGTTTCGAACTCAAGCAGAAAGCCTCTGGAAATCAATGAGAATTCTCCCATGGGCTCAGGTGCCAAGGAGACAGAGGTCAGAGTTCAGGTCCCCTGGGAGAAGGGGCCTCAGCAACCACACCAGGACCTGATCTGGAAATCCTGACAGGCTCAGACTGTGAAAGCAGGGGAGAACCGCAGGCAGGATTGTTGCTGCTCTTCAGTTGCTAACTCGTGCCGACTCCGTGGGACCCATGGACTGCAGCACGCCAGGCTTTCCGGTCCTGCACCGTTTTCCCGAGCTGGCTCAAATTCATGTCCACTGAGTCAGTGATGCCACACACCCATCTCATTAACAGGAAAAGCAAAGGAGGGCTCGTGCGTCCAGGTTGGGGGACACGGGAGGAAGACGCTGGTTCCCTCCAGGTGGGGAAATCGGGAGGAAGACGCTGGTTCCCTCCTACTCCCAGGTGGGGGGTACGTGGGAAGAAGATGTTAGTTCCCTCCAGGTGGGGAAACGTGGGAGGAAGACGCTGGTTCCCTCCTCCCCCCAGGTTGGGGGAACGTGGGAGGAAGACGCTGGTTCCCTGCAGGTGGGGGAACGCGGGAGGAAGACGCTGGTTCCCTCCTCTCCCCCGCCTGGCTGACCCGCCCACCCCGGCGTTCACAATGGGAGGAGCCGCACATAGTTTTTAAATCTGCTTGAAGGAATCTAAGAGCTACGGAAGCCACGCAGACTGGCGGGCGGAGATTCCAGGGATGGGGCTGCTGTGGGGCAGGGGATGACTTCCCCAGCACATTCTCCCCCAGCGCTTTGCAGTCCAGTCACAGGCACGAGGCTGGGAATCCGGAGTCTTCCCACGCAGAGAGCCGTTGCTGAGGGATGGAGAACCCGCAGAGCTTTTAGGCTGAGAAAAACAACACTTAAGAGGCCAAGATCCCAGGAGAAAGAGGCAGAGACTTAAATGGAACAAACGGTCAGTTCTCCCCTTAAGACACTCGCCAAACTCCACAGGCAGGAAGGGCGGAAGTTTCGAACTCAAGCAGAAAGCCTCTGGAAATCAATGAGAATTCTCCCATGGGCTCAGGTGCCAAGGAGACAGAGGTCAGAGTTCAGGTCCCCTGGGAGAAGGGGCCTCAGCAACCACACCAGGACCTGATCTGGAAATCCTGACAGGCTCAGACTGTGAAAGCAGGGGAGAACCGCAGGCAGGATTGTTGCTGCTCTTCAGTTGCTAACTCGTGCCGACTCCGTGGGACCCATGGACTGCAGCACGCCAGGCTTTCCGGTCCTGCACCGTTTTCCCGAGCTGGCTCAAATTCATGTCCACTGAGTCAGTGATGCCACACACCCATCTCATCCTCTGTCGTCCCCTTCTCCTCCTGCCTTCAATCTTTCCGGCATCAGGGTCTTTTCCAATGAGTCAGCTCTTCGCATCAGGTGGCCAAAGGATTGGAGCTTCAGCTTCAGCAACAGTCCTTCCAATGAATATTCAGGGTTGATTTTCTTTAGGATGGACTGGTTGGATCTCTTTGCAGTCCAGGGGACTCTCAAGAGTCTTGTCCAGCACCACAGTTAGGAAGCATCAGTTCTTCAGTGCTCAGCCTTCTTTATGGTCCCACTCTCACCTCCCTACATGAGTACTGGAGAAACCATAGCTTTGACTTGACAGACCTTTGTCGGCAAAGTAACGTCTCTGCTTTTCAATATGCTCTCTAGCTTGGTTATAGCTTTTCTTTCAAGGAGCAAGTGTCTTTTAATTTCGTGGCTGCAGCCACCATCCTCAGTGGTATTTTGGAGCCCAAGAAAATAAAATCTGTCACTGTTTCCACTTTTTCTCCATCTATTTGCTATTAAGTGTTGGGACCAGATGCCACGATCTTAGTTTCTTGACTGTTGAGTTTTAAGCCAGCTTTTTCACTCTCCTCTTCCACCCTCATCAAGAGGCTCTTTAGTTCCTCTTCACTTTCTGCCATAAGAGTGGTGTCATCTGCATATCTGAGGTTGTTGATGTTTCTCCTGGCAATCTTGATTCCAGCTTGTGATTCATTCAGCCTGGCATTTCCTGTGATGTACTCTGCATAGAAATTAAATAAGCAAGGTGACAATATACAGCCTTGATGTACTCCTTTCCCAACTGAGAATCAGTCCATTGTTCCATGACCGGTTCTGACTGTTGCTTCTTGACCTGCATACAGGTTTCTCAGGAGGCAGGTAAGGTGGTCTGGTATTCCCATCTCTTTAAAAATTTTCCAGATTTGTTGTGCTCCACACAGTCAAAGACTTTAGTGTAGTCAATAAAGCAGAAATAGATGTTTTCCTAAAATTCCCTTGCTTTTTCTATGAACCATCGGATATTGGTAATTTGATCTCTGGTTCCTCTGCCTTTTCTAAATCCAGCTTGTACATCTGGAATTTCTCAGTTCAAGAATTGCTGAAGCCTAGCTTGAAGGATTTTGAGCATTACCTTGCTAGCATATGAAATGAACACAATTGTACAGTAGTTTGAATATTCTTTGGCTTTGCCTTTCTTTGAGATTGGAATGAAAACTAACCTTTTCCAGTCCCGTGGCCATTGCTGAGTCTTCCATATTTGCTGGCATATTGAGTGCAGCACTTTCACAGCATCCTCTTTTAGGATTTGAAATAGCTCAGCTGGAATTTCATTACCTCCACTAGCTTTGTTTGTAGTAATGCTTCCTAAGGCCCACTTGACTTACACTCCAGGATGTCTGACTCTTGGTGAGTGATCACACCATCAAGATTATCTGGGTCATGAAGATCTTTTTTGTACAGTTCTTCTGTGTATTGTTGCCACCTCTTCTTACCTTCTGCTTCTGTTAGGTCCATCCCATTTCTGTCCTTTATTGAGCCCATCTTTGCACGAAATGTTCCCTTGGTATCTCCAATTTTCTTGAAGAGATCTACTATAGTTTTTCCCATTCTATTGTTTTCCTCTTTTTTTTTTTTTTTTTGCATTGTTCACTTAAGAAGGCTTTCTTATCTCTCCTTGCTATTCTCTGGAACTCTGCATTCAGTTGGGTATATCTTTCCCTTTTCTCCTTTGCATTTGCTTCTCCTTTTCTCAACTATTTGTAAGGCCTCCTCAGACAACATTTTGCCTTCTTACATTTCTTTTTCTTTGGGATAGTTTTGGTCACTGCCTCCTGTACAATGTGGCTAACCTCCATCCATAGTTCTTCCTAGTTTACCTCTAGACAGCATATTAAAAAACAGAGACATCCCTTTGCTGACAAAGTTCTATGTAGCCAAAGCTACAGTAGTCATGTACAGATGTGAGAGCTGAACCAACCATAAAGAAGGCTGAGCACCGAAGAATTGATGCTTTTGAATTGTAGTGCTGGAGAAGACCCTTGAGAGTCCCTTGGACTGCAAGGAGATCCAACCAATCGATCCTAAAATAAATCAACCTTGAATGTTCATTGAAAGGACTGATACTGAAGCTAAAGCTCCAGTGTTTCAACACCTGATGAGAGGAACTGACTCACTGGAAGACTCTGATGCTGGGAAAGATTGAAGGCAAAAGGGGAAGGGGGAGGTAGAGGATAAGATGGTTAGATCGTATCAATGACTCGATGGACGTGAATCTGGGCAAACTCAGGAGATGGTGGAGGACAGGGGAGCCTTCTGTGCTGCAGTCCATGGGGTCACAAAGAGTCAGACATGACTTAGTGACTGAACAATGACAGTTATTTCACTGGCATTTCAGGAGGGAGAGAAGATAAACTAGAAATGACGAACCAAACACTAAATTCTATATAATTCTATTTATGTAACTTCTAAAACAGGCCAAAAACGAGCAGAATAAGCACGATATTCAGCAATACAGAGCTAAATAGCAACAGTAACAACAAAACAGCTAAAGGGAGTTGAAAGTGGTTGGGCACAGAGAGCAAAAACTGCTGATTTTCAAAATGAATCTTGTAGATATATTTGATTCTTCTAAATGACGTTCATATTTAACCTAAAAATTATTTTTTAAATAATTATCAAGTGGTTCAGGGAAAGTGGGAGAGACAGAAAGCCAGCTCACCTTGATTGGCAACTGCCTGTGCGTGAAAACAAAACTCGGTTTTGCTCATTAAGATTATTTCAAAACTGATGGGGGGAAAGGTGAATGAAAGACTCCCATATCTAGCAGTACAATGGATGAGATATTCTCCCATTAGAAATCACCATGAAATTTGAAATATACAACAAGCATCAGAATAAAAGAAGGGAATTCTGGAAAAGGGGAAAAAGGAAAGGAGCTGAAACGAGAGTGGGGAGCCCATTCCACCAGCCCACCCAGGAGGAAGATGCAGCAGAAAGGCAGAGAAGTGGGTTTCACCTGCTGAGTTGGGGATGGGAGGCGTGACCTCAAAGACAGGCAGTCAGAAGTGGAACCAAGCGTCACAAAAACCTGGATCCTCTGGAAGTGGGGGAGAGCCACCAGCTAGCAAAGGGACGTGGGAATTGGTCTGAATGGCCCTCAGATCCTGTGGTGAGAAAGCCGGTGCTTCTGAGAATTTGAGGCCACAGGCCTGACCTCACACAGGTTTGGGTCTAAAATTCACAAAGCATATGTGATCAGGGAAGCCCAAGGTTGAGACATTAGCTCAGAGTAGTCTCAGGTGTTTGCACCCAAAGTATCTCACAAAAGCAGACACAGACCCTCACTGAGAAGCGCTTCCTCCCCTAGGCTCCCCAATATTCCCAGCTAAATGGGTGCTCACAGTGACACACCACCCAACACCCAAGATGAAATTCACCACGAGAGTCAGGGGGAAAATGTAAAGAAAATATTAGATCCTCAAGGACCTCAGAGGTTGCAGGTGTCAGATTCAGATTACAAAATAAGTGCACTTAAAATGCTTACGGAAATAAGCAGGAATGGGAAAGAATGCAGTAAGAGATGTGGGTAAACCATGCCGAACTTTACAAAATGTAATCCTTTACATTTTAAAGTTAGCTGACATTAATCAGCAAATGAAATGGAGCTGAACAGGGAATTAAGGAACTGGAAAATGTCAGGAAAAAAATTACCCAGAATGGTCCCAAAGAGACAAAATGATGAAACCCGAAAAACAAGGTTAGGGGCCATGCCACACGGAACAATTCACTATTCCATCATGGCAGGATATTTAATGCACTTCTCACTAACTGCCAGACCAAGCAGACACATGATTAACAAGGATGGAGACGATCTGAACAGCATAATAACCATGAACTGATGGACACATGCGCTCTCTCTTGCCCTCAAAAATCAGAGAAACACATTCTTTTCTAAAACACAGGGAACATTTACAATATTTTTACCATGCAGACTCTGTATCAAATGGATCATGTAATTTGAATACAATGAAATTAAAAAAATCAATAAAAGATCATTAAAAATCCATATGTTAAGAAATTTTTAAAAATAAATTCTTTTTTAAAAATGTTTCTGGCCATGACACAAGACATGCCAGATCTTAGTTTACTGACCAGGAATCAAACCGATGCCTCCTGCGGGGGAAGCGCCAAGTCTTAACCAGTGAACCACCAGGGAAGCCCCAACATCCAAATAACCAACACACAAAAGAAAAAACCACTGCAGAGTTACCAATAAACTCAGGCCTAAATGATCATGAAGATACTGCCAGCGAAACTGACAGCAGTTCCACACCCAGCCATGAAGGATTTAGCAGGACCACGCTCAGCCTCCCGCTGTAAACAACAACTAGCAAGCTGGACAGAGCAGACGCGAATGGCTGCTTTCAGACGCGGCAGAAAGGCAGGAGACACGTGGGGATGAGCCCTACCATCGCCAGCTCTGCCCAGAGGCGACTTACAGACCGCAGGCACTGGCAGGGGGCACCTGAACAGCTCCACAACGTTGATGAGTTGAGGAGATGAAGGTCAGAGTTTGGGTAGGTGGCAGCAGCTGGAATGTGTGGCTCAGAGTCTGGAAAGGAAAGCATTACCCGGTAACAGAGCTCCAGAAATCTGCTAGGGATTCACTTGTCTTACTATGTCGTTGTTTAGCCGCTCAGTCCTGTCTGACTCTTTGCAACCCCAAAGACTGTAGGCTGCCAGGCTGCTCTGTCCATGGGATCTCCCAGGAGAGGGCTGCCATTTCCTTCTCCAGGGGATCTTTCCAACCCAGGGATTGAACCTGCCTCTCCTGCATTACCGCTGAGCCAGGAGGGAAACGTGCAGACTACCAGTCCACGCCCAAGTGGTCCAAGCAAAGAAGACTGGATAATTCCCGAAGCTCAAGATCAGCAGACATCTGTGCTTCCACCAGTCAGAATACAACTCTTTTGATCCCTCCATCCCAGATTCCCAGCCACTCAGCAGAGACCCCAAATAAATCAAGTTTATTGTGGGCTTAACTATCCCTGGAGTGACATCTACCCAAAAGTAATTCTAGAAAAGCTGAAAATCAGGCCTTGAACGATCAAGTAAGTCTTCAAACAATTTAACTGCCTAACAAAACAAAGCCAACATTCTTCATAGAAGAAAGCATAACTCAGATGCTCCACAATGTAGAAATGGCTCGAATTCAATTTTAAAAATGACTACACACATGCCAAGTGGCAGGAGAAGATGATCTATAACTAGGAGAAAAATTCAGTAGGAACTTGAATTTTCCTAAAACCATTAAAGAAATAGATTCAATAGTTTAAAATTCTAACCACCAAAAGAAAATCAGAAGACCCAGATACTTTTATAAGGGAGTTCTACCATGCATACAAAAAAACCCCAGATGTTTCCAATGTTATACAAACTATGGAAGTGAACAAGAAAAAGAGAGGGAAACAGAAGGAGAAAGATTATATCCCTAACTCATTCACTGAGGCCAAAATGACCTTGGTATCAAATTAGATACAGAAAATTTAAGAAATTAAGATTTAGACCAGTGTCCCTGATGAACGTAAGATACAAAAGTTCAAAATCTAGCAAGAAAGTCAAACAGAAAATAAAAAGGATAATGTGATGTGTTTATTTCAGGAATACCGGTATGGTGATATAATGGCTTAACATTAGGATAGCTATTAATAAAATTCACCACATGTCAGATTAAAGGGGAAAATAGGTCAAGTGAAGTTCTTTCTCCACAGATAACTGAAGAAGCACTCAGTAATTTACAAAACCCATTTATGATAAAACTCTTGGCAATGTGAGGATAAAAGAAAACTTTAATCTTATAATGCATGCGTGCTAAGTTGCTTCAGTTGTGTCTGACTATTTGACCTCATGGACTGTAGCCCACCAGGCTCCTCTGTCCAAGGGATTCTCCAGGCAAGAAACTGGAGTGGGTTGCTTGCCCTCCTCCAGGGCATCTTCCCAACCCAGGGACTGCACTTGGGTCTTTTACTGGCAGGTGGGTTCTTACCCACTGAGTCCCTGGGGAAGCAAATCTCATGACACGCACCTATTAAAAATCTACCCAGATACCACACTTAATGCTGAAATACTGGGGACATTTTCTGTAAATGCAGGAACAAGTTCAGGATACCCACTATTAGCACTCTTGTTTAACGTTGTAGCAGAGGTCCTTGCCAAGTGATAAGGCAGGAAGACAGAATAACAGTGGCAAAAGATGGGCGGGAACAGAATAAAACAGACTGTCATTATATGCAGACCAACTGCTTATCTACACAGAAATCAAGAGCATCCACAGACAAATTATTTGAATTAGTGGGAAGGGTCAGCAAAATTGCTAGGAACCAATCATGTTGGTATGCACTAGAGACAAAGAGTTTTAAAAGTATTTTTTAAGATACCATTTAAAGAAAAACCAAAAGTACAAAGTACGTTTATGGGAATAAATGTAACAAAGGATACATCATATAGTATAGAAAATCTAAATAAATGAAGAACTATAATCTGTTCATAAAAAAGAAATTTCAATATCTTAAAAACATGTATTTTCACCCAAATGAATCGAAACATTCACACATAACTTCAAACAAAATCAGGTGGGTTTTTGTGTGTGTGTGTGAAACTGGATAGATTGCTTCTAAGAATTTCTAAATAGTAAGATACTACCACAAGCTGGAATCAAGATTGCCGGGAGAAATATCAATAACCTCAGATATGCAGATGATACCACCTTTATGGCAGAAAGTGAAGAGGAGCTAAAAAGCCTCTTGATGAAAGTGAAAGAGGAGAGCGAAAATGTTGGCTTAAAGCTCAACATTCAGAAAATGAAGATCAAGGCATCCGGTCCCATCACTTCATGGAAAATAGATGGGGAAACAGTAGAAACAGTGTCAGACTTTATTTTTTGGAGCTCCAAAATCACTGCAGATGGTGACTGCAGCCATGAAATTAAACGATGCTTACTCCTTGGAAGAAAAGTTATGACCAACCTAGATAGTATATTCAAAAGCAGAGACATTACTTTGCCGACTAAGGTCCGTCTAGTCAAGGCTATGGTTTTTCCTGTGGTCATGTATGGATATGAAAGTCGGACTGTGAAGAAGGCTGAGTGTCGAAGAATTGATGCTTTTGAACTGTGGTGTTGGAGAAGACTCTTGAGAGTCCCTTGGACTGCAAGGAGATCCAACCAGTCCATTCTGAAGGAGACCAGCCCTGGGGTTTCTTTGGAAGGAATGATGCTGAAGCTGAAGCTCCAGTACTTTGGCCACCTGATGCGAAGAGTTGACTCATTGGAAAAGACTCTGATGCTGGGAGGGACTGGGGGCAGGAGGAGAAGGGGACAACCCAGGATGAGACGGCTGGATGGCATCACGGACTCGATGGACGTGAGTCTGAGTGAACTCTGGGAGATGGTGATGGACAGGGAGGCCTGGTGTGCTGAGATTCATGGGGTTGTGAAGAGGCGGACACGACTGAGCGACTGAACTGAACTGAAGATACTACCAATAACAAGCTTGAAGAACACAGAAGGTAGAGAGCATGTCTGATAACAAGACTTAATATAAAACTGAAGCAATTAACACAAGGTGGTTGGGACAGTAAGTCACCACAACTGTAACAGAAGGGACACCAGAAACAGGCCTGCACACACAGCCTTCTAACACCAGATAAAGGAGGCTCTGCAGACCAATGAGACGAGAAAGGGGTGCAGAGAAAACTGGTGTCATGGACTGAATGCCTGTGTCCCCCAAAAGTCCTATGTCGAAACCCTACCCTCCAGTGTGACAGCGTTAGGAGGTGGGGCACTTGGGAGCCTCGTGACCCTAGAAAGCTCCAAGGGGACTTGCTTCCTGTCTCTGCTCCCAGCCCTGTGAAGACACAGAGTCAGACATCTGCAGCCCAGAAAAGGGCTCTCCCCAGAACCTGGTCATGCTGTACCCTGACCACGCTGGTGCCCTGATCCTGGACTCCCAGCCTCAGAACTGTGAGAAAGTAGATTCTGCGGTTTGTAAGCCCCCAGTCTGTGCTGCTGTTCTGTTACAGCTGGACAGACGAAGACAACTGGCCAGTCATATGGAAAAATACACAATGAGATTCCCTTTTATACCCAAACAGATTCCACATGGACTGAAGGTCTAAATGTGAATAACACAGTTTCGGAAGAAAACAAAACGTGTTCTCTCCATGCTCACCTTTAAGAAGGATTTCTAAGCCCATGGAAGATGCCAAAAGGAAAAGTCCAGGCATCAAAATACTGTTAAAAGGAAAAGAGAAGTCCACCCACCCAGCCGTATGATCAACAAGGACTCACAAGCAGAACATGCAGGGAACAGACAAAGTGAAAGAGACACAGAAGGAAAAATGGGCAAAAAGATATGAACAGGCAAGATACTTATTTTGCCTTGCAGGACAAGATACTCAACCACAACAGTAAGTAAGAAAGTGTTGTTTAAAACCACATCCATCAGGTCAACATTAAAATGTCTGCAACCCCAGATGTTGTGAGGATAGAACAACAGGAACTTAGGGATCATGGGGGAAAAGTTTGTTGGTTCAACCACTTTCAGAACAACAGGGCAATTTCCAGTAAGGCTGCAGACCCTGTGGCCAGCAGCTGCACAACTGGAGATGCTGTGCATGAGCCCAGGAGGCAAGAGGGAGGGAACGGAGATTCCTACTTGTCCCCGGACCGGAGACTGCTCAGCCACACAGAGCGCTGTCCAGACGTGAAAGTGGATGAAGCGTCCTGGGAAATCCGACAACTCGATTCAGAGAGGAGCAGACAAATGTGCTTGGTGAGGTCAGCCCACAGAGCCTCCCGCCCTGGCGCCCTGCTGAGAGCAAGGGAAACAGCGGAGCTCTGAGAACGGTGACACTGAATTCAGCGTGGTAGGGACGCCCCAGGCCAGGGGTCCAACCGCCTGAAGCTGAGGCCTCGGCTTGAAGCCCCAGCATGTCAGCACTGGGGACAGAGCCCTGCCTGCCTCTGTGGGCTGGTCTGCAGGGCGGCTAGGACAGGCCCTCCTCCTCCCCCCCCTCCGCCC
>SJYR01001483.1:391057-422743 GCA_006410655.1 Kobus ellipsiprymnus | reverse complement strand
GGCGTGGGGGTGTAGGGGGTGTGGGGACACGGACTCCGAGGTGTAACAGGTGGGTTTTTTCGATCGCTCCTGGCGTTTGGCCAGAGCATCGCAGGCAGCCCTCAGCGCGGGGATGATGCAACCGGCCGGCCAGCGGGCCTGCAACCTCTCCTCCCGGCAGGCCTCGGGGGGAGACCCCCACCATCCTCTGGCCCCCACGCCCCCGTCCCCACACCCTGTTTCTCCAGCTCAGCTCGTTGAGACCAAGTCACTGGCGGTTCTCGGTTCACAACCGCAAACCCCAGCCTTCGTCAGCCCTCCAGCCGGAAAGCAGGTCACCAGGGACGGACTGGCATCTCTGCCTGCCACCGGCCTCCATCCGCAGCCCCACCGCTGGGCAGTTTTGACAAAGCCTTGGGCCAGCTCACCCACCGGAACTGCGGTGACGTCATGTCGCCCCTTCCCACGCAGCCCCTGGAGCCTGCACCCTTCCTCCCCAGGGCCAAGCCTCTGCGGGGTCCAGCAGGTTCCAGGCGCTACCCCAGGGGTTTGCTCCGTTAACCATTTAATCCTCACCCGGCGCGTAAGGGAGATGCTTCGCCTCCACGTGCAGCGTCCGTGGGGCCTGGGCCTTGAAAGTGGCAAGGGCGCAGGCACATACAACCACCCTACCCTCCGAAGCCCCGGAGAGCCTCTGTTTCCTGGAACTACCTGCATAAAAGAGGAATTAGTGTTCTTCCAAATTTTTGGTGGAAACAGCAGAACTCTGTGGGCCCCAAGGAGGTGAATCTTTTATCGCTCCCTCTGTTTCATACTTATCCCTCTGGTCAAGTGCTCTATTTCTTGAGCTAAATCTGGCATGTTTCTAGGAATAAATCCATTTCACTGCGATTTTAGAATATTCTTATATCTACTGCTTTGAACCTTTAAACCATAGCTTTGTAACCCTTCTAAATTTCTGACCTTTTAAAGCCACAGAATTCCTCCTACATCACTGCCTTAGCTGGGCCTCACAAAATCTGGATGAGCAATGTCTTCATTTTCTTCAGATATGAATATTTCTTTTTAAAATGTTTATTTATTTGGCTGCACCGGGTGAATTTGACAGGTTCAGAATGAAGGTCAAGGAGTCTCCCTGTTTCTGGCTGGAGGTTGCTGCTCTTCTTCCTTCCTGCAGACAGGTTTTGAAATGATCAGACCCGTGTAACAGAAATGTCCACAGCGTAACAAACTTCCTTGCTTCCACCTCGTTGCATTGTGGAAAGGAGGCCACTCTCAGAGACTTGGAGCCACAGACAGCTTGCGATCTAAATGACAGTTAAGTGACCCCACACCCTGAATAGATTTCCTGGAATGCAAGGATGGTTCAGTATTAAGGCCTCCATCAGTATAATCTACCATTCTAGTAAGTCAAAGGATAAAAAGAAACAGGAGTATTTTAGTAGATGTTGAAAGGCTTTTGACCAAAGGGCCACCCACTTTTTGGTTAAAAAGCAAGTAATTACACCTTTGGGGAAAAGATGCCTCCTTCTTTCACTTGAGGAAAAGCAGCCAGCCCTTCAGGGTCTTGGAGGATAAGAGTCTAGCCAGAATTAGTGTCTGGCTTCATTCTTCATCAGCTGTGTGACTCCAGGCAAATTCGCCAGCACCTGTGTCTGTCACCTCTCCTGCAGGTGGGATAAGAACAACGCCCACCTCAAAAGGCCCCGGTGAGGATTCGCGTGTGCAGTGCTGGGTCCGGGGCTGGGCACACAGCAAGCCCAGTACAAACAGCAGCTGTAATGGTGAAGCAGCAAAAGAATTCCCATTTAAAGAGGGGTGTGCACTGCTGTCTCTGGTTTATTTAGAAGTATCGGCCAATGCAATTATAAAGGAGGAAAAACAGGTTAAAACATGGAAGCAATAAAGAAATTATCAATATTTGCAGACGATGTAATTCTCTACTAAGAAAATTTCAGGGATGAGTGAAAAGCTATGGGAAGCAGTATGTTAATGGGAAGGTAAGAAAAATTATCACCAAGAAGACAACAGTTTCCATAAAAACAGACCATAACCGGTTAGAGCTTATAATGGAGGAATCCAACCACAACAGTACTAAGGAAGGCAGAATGCCTGGAAATAGCAGGAAATGTGCAGGCTTCTTGTTAATAAAGAAAGTACATAGGAAAACTTTGAAAATCCATGAAAAGAGATCAGTTAATGGAAAAGCATTATATACTCTTGGAAAGGAAGCATTGTATTGTTTAAGGTCCATCCAGTTTTCCCTAAATTATGAGACTGCAGCGCTGCCTACTGTGCTAAGAGGGCAGGTCATTTTTTCTAAATTAAAGCTACACATTTATTGCAGTCTCAAAGAAAAAGCAAACGTGAAAGACTAGTGAGGAAGCTTGTTAGAAAGAAAAGAGTGAAGAGGATTTTCCCAATTAGGTATGAAAACATATCATGAAATTCTAATAATTAAAAAGATGCCAGCATTAAAGGAAATAGAAAAAAAGTTTATGATAAAAGCATCATTTCAAAAAATTTGAAGAAAATAGATGATTTTTATAACTGATGCAGGATAATATGGGAAATATATAAAGTTGGATCCCCCTTGACACAACATCAAGATAAATTCCAATGAGGTAAGCATTTATCTGTAACAATGACATTTTAGGAGGCTAGAATGCAGTGTGAATGGATGCACTCAGCATCTTGGTGTGCAGAAATCAGGATACATAAGCTGATTGCTCCAAAGAAGACAGAAGGACTACATAAAAACAATAATTTTAAAAAACAAACATCTACATGGCCCAAACATCATAAACAAAGCCAAGAGACCAACCGCAAAGAGCTCATGTAAACTAATAGCAAAAATTGTAAGTAACCACCAGAGAAATGGCCAGGAACTATGAGGGGAGGAAGGGACACTACAGAAAGAAAATTGCTCAGTAGTGAAGAGAGTCCTACTTAAAGAAATGCAGGTCAAAACAGTGCAATATTTTTTCTGACCCAGCGCACTGTCCAAAACGTAAATGCTGGGTGACACGTGTGTGGTGAGCGAGTGGGGCGACGAGCTCTCCGCACTGTGGCTGTGGTTGGCATCAGCTGTGTGATTTCCCTGAATGTGTCTGCATTTAAGGCGCCCCTTTCCTTGATTCAGTAATCCCATGGCTAGAAATTTGCCTACGGTATCTACACATGAAAATTTCCCCCAAGAAACAAGATAAGCAAGGGGTTCATCCATGGGCACTGGCTAAATGCATCGGGGTGAACAGGAGAGATTTCTCTGATGGTACTGAAAAGAATGAGTCTTAAAAGTTATGTGCTGATGTGGAAAGATCAGCAAGATGTTTGTTAAATTATTTAAAAGGAGCACAGGAGAGTGTGCGTAATATACCCCACCAATCATAAGAAACTGTTAGCAGTGTTTGCCATGGCGGAGGCTACTGTTGGGGAGGGAAGCCAAGGATACATTCATATACATATTCTCGTCTATGCAGTGTGAATGCTCTCGTCCATGTAGTGTGAATGCTCTCATCATATTTAGGTATATTTTTGTAGGTCAATGGCACTACCCAAGAGTAGACATTAAGACCTATTTTCATTTTTCACTTTTTGGGATACCATTCGCAATACTAATAAATACTACATTAAATTGCTTAAGTTTTAAAAATCTTATCAAAGCTGTAGACTTCCATAAGACTGAGAAACATAGAAAGACTCCAGTTCATCTTGTTATATATAATGAGTTTTATATAACTCGTTAAGTTATATAAAATTGCTGATGCTCAACTAGTTTTGACCATGAAAAATAGAAATTTTAAATGGTTTAGCCTTATAGGAATGTTGTAGAAAAAAATATATCACAAAATTCAAAAGACACAAACCAAGTCCTTGCAAAGAGGAAAGAAAAACAACCCAGGTGTCACAAACCAAAAGGGAAGTACAAGCTGTGGGGGTGGCTGCAGGAGGGTGAGCTGCGGCAGTGGGTGGGATGTCGATGTCTGGACAGCCACGGGGCAGGTGCAGAGGGGACCCAAGGAGTCAGGTGGATAAGGGGTCCAGCTGAAGGAGCTCTGTGGGCAGGATGGAAGGCCAGGAAAACAACTGTCCAACACGGGCCATCCTCGTGGCGTGAACCTGCTTGAGTCCTCTGAGCAAAGTTGGGAAGAAAAGGGTCGGGCTGGGGCTCCTGCCTGGCAGGCAACCAAAATCTAGGCGAAGTCCTGGCTCATCAGAAAAGCCGAGGGTCGGTAGTGGGGTTGGGGAAGCGGGGAGCTATAGGTGGAGCCTGTGACCTGTGCTTGAGAAGGATCCCTGAAATTTCAGAAGGAGGAATAGAGTAGTGAAACAATATTTGCAGAAGTACTGGCTTAGACTTTTCCAGAATTGTAGATAGAAGTGCTTAGTGAGGAATCAGTATGATCCCAAGTAGGAAAAAGAAGACCAAATCTGCAGAAACCGGAGACAATGAATGAATGAAAAATGGGGTCAAAAGACAAGTTACCTGAAAAGAAGCCACATCGGGGGGTGGGAGGGGGCAGATGCGCGGCTGTGGAGCTAGGTGGGAGCCCTGGAGGCGTCTGAGGGGACACGTGGAATCTGAACTGCTGCGCTGTCTTAACCCGGGCCTCGTCTACCCAAGCCCTCTGCCCCGCGCGGACCACAGAGCATCTGGTTTTCTTACGGTCCAGGCCCTCGAGACCCCGCCCCACTGGAGGCCCTGCTCACTGGAGGCCCGCCCATTGGAGGTGCAGTCTGGTTGCCTTGGCAACCCCCCCGCGGCAGAGTTCCGGGCTTGGCGTGCCGCAGGGGAACGCGGTTGCCACAGCAACGGTGGGGCGTGTCCGGCCTGGCACCGGGAGCGGAGCGTTCATCGCCGCAGACGCAGATGCTGTTGCTCCTGAGACGAGAGGGCCCTCGGGATACCGAGCCAGACGCGGAAGAGGCCAGTTCGCGGGGGGCGCTGTGGGCGCCAGCTGCCTCGCGGTGGGGTTCCAGATCCAACGCCGCAAGGCCCTTAGCGGCACTTTCAGTTCACTTCAGTCGCTCAGTCGTGTCCGACTTTTGTGACTCCATGGACTGCAGCACGCCAGGCCTCCCTGTCCGTCACCAACTCCCGGAGCTTACTCAAACTCATGTCCGTGGAGTCAGTGAGTGGAAACTGAGGCCAGAAAGGGAAAGACTTGCTCCGAGTAAAACTGCTGGTGTCCAGGCAGGATCCTGCCAGTCCACTTCCCCGACCCACTGCATCCTGTGTCCACAGAGCGCTCCTGTCCGGTGGAAGCCCACCCGGCCCCGGTTGATCCCCTGGAGGCCTCTGCCCCGCTCCAGCACAGCCCACCCGAAGTCACGCTCTCTCTCCAGTTTCTGCAGCCTTCTCATCCTCCAGAGTCCCGTCTGGAAGCCCCTCCACGCAGCCTTCCGCCTTCCCCCACCCCACCCTGGGATGGAACCTCTCCCCTCTCCGAGCTCTCACTTGCTTCATCCTCAGAGGGTCTCATGTGGCTGTGTTTAAAGTGGACCCAGTGCCCCCCTTGGAGTTCAGGGAAGAGCAAAGCCAGTGTGTCCACACACGTGTGTAAACTGTCTGAGAACCAGGCTGTCTGGTGCGTCCCAGGCAGGAGAACACCCGTGGCAGCACCCAGGGACCTCAGCGATGGTGCAGACAGGACTCCTGCCTGACCTGCAGGGCTGCTGGGATGGGGTAGAGACCAGACACCGGCCACTGGCCTGAGTGCCAGGAGAGGCCCGACAGAGACCCGTCACGCACTCAGCACAGGCAGGGGCTGGAGTCCAGAACTGGCCGGAGACTGCAGTCCCAGGGCTGGACTCTGCAGCAGGCTGAGCCCAGGGCAGCCCGAGCACGCGTGGACACAGAGTGGCAGCCAGGCAGAGTCTCAGGCCCACGTTCCGACACCACTCCGGGCGCAAATGACCTGGGCCCAGCCAACCTTTGTGTCACGATGCAGAACTTGCCGAGTGCGTCTTTGTGAATATCTGTGAATGTCTGAGCTCCTAACACACAGGCCCCTTTGCACAGGGAGGCACAATTGTCAACCCCACTTTGCAGATGAAGAAACTGAGGCTGAGAGACTTGGAAAGGTCCTGAGGGTTCCAGGTGCCTGTGGTCAGCCTGAGCCAGACCCCTGACTGAGCACTCTTTCCACTCCAGTAGTTTCTCTGGGGTCAGGCAGCCCCTGAGGGGGTGGGAGGAAGCAGGCTCACAGGGTGACCACCTATGCCTGGCATTGTTAATAGAGCCTCTGCTTAGCTGGACCCACGAGCGCCTCCCCGGGAACTGGGGCAGGGCTGGGGTGCAGCCCAGGAGTCTGAATCTGCAGGAACACACCTGGACCCCGCATCCTCAAGCCCGTATCGCTACAGATCATGGGGAGGAAGGCTCAGTGTCGTCAGACTTTATGAAGAAGGGAACTGACCTGCAAGAGAGAGGCAGTGCTGAGTCCCAGACCTTGAACCTAGAGCAGGGCTGGGGGACCCGCCGCCCATGGGAGAGGAGGCAGGCGAGGCCCCTGGGCTTCGGGCTTGAGAGGCCCGGGGGGACCTGCCCTGAGTGTGGACAGCTCTGTGGGCGCTGTGCGTGGGGCGCTGGCGGCAAGCTGCTGACTCAGTGTCTGGCCTGCAGCAGCTGGCAGCCGGGCGGCTGGGCCGGGCCAGAGCCCATTGTGGGGGACCACGTCCACAGGCCAGCTGCTACTGGCCGCTCCCTCCGTGACCCAGAGCAGGAGGAAATGCTGACCTTTTAAAGGTCAACCAAAACCCCCAGCACCCCACTCTGGCCCCTCCACTGTTTCCCCTCCTCTGTGCACCTGCAAAGACCCCACAGGCTCTGAGCTATGTCTGGGCTTTGGGGGCAAGGGCACAGGAAGGGGACCCCTCTCTGTGTCCTGAGCATGTTACTCCTTAGAGGGCTGCTCATCAGGGCCTCCTGCTGCCCACCGCAGGTCGGGGTGGGAAGGCCGGGACTCCCCAGTAGCATGGCAGGGATTCTGCCAGCCCGCTCCTAAAGCCGGGGAGGGGCAGGGCCTAGAGCAGGTGCTTTGGGGCTAAGATGAGGGTGTCCCGCCTGCTGCTAGACGCTGGCGGGGCGGGGAGACACTGTCCTGCCCAGGGCAACTTTGCAGCCTTAGAGAAGACAGAGCCGTCCTCAGGAACTTTCTGCCAAGTGGGAAGGGCTGCTATGGCAATGTCCAGGAGTGTACAGGGCACCCTGAACCCCTGCTTCCCCACTCTGTCCCTGGAGGCTGACGGCTCTGGGCTCTGCTTATTTCCAGCCAGTGGGAGGGTCCTGCAGGAGGGTGAAAGGGCAGGAGGAGAGGGTGGGCTGAGCAGCGGCAGGTCTCCCTAGCGTCTCCTTTTCAGAATGACCACGTGGGACACGGGCTGCCACCCGTGCTGAGGTCTCTGATTCCCTCCCCAGGTTCTGGTGTGGAACCTCCCTGTGCCCCCCAGGACTGGCAAAGACGCCCAATGCCACTGCCTCCTGGGGCTCCCTCCCCCAGGGGGTGCTTAGCCCTGCCCCCCACCAGAATAAACAGCCCTTCATGAACTGTCCGCTACGGCTGCCCCAGGGAGTCTCCTGCCGGAACCCTCACCAACCCAGGCTGTGCAGTGCTTAGTTCCTCGGCCGTGCCGACTCTGTGCCCCACAGACTGTAGCCCGCCAGGACCCTCTGTCCATGGAGTTCTCCAGGCAAGAATACTAGCGTGGGTTACCATTTCCTTCTCCAGGAGATCTTCCCGACCCAGGGATCAAAGCTGCAGGTCCTGCGTGGCAGGTGAATTTGCTCACCACTGAGTTGCTGGGGAAGCCCAGATAATGAGTAACAACAACAAGATTCAACAGAGAGTGCAAGACAGAAGTAGGTAAAACCTGATGTTACGAAACAGAAAATAAATAATTTTTAGAAAGGAAAAAAAGATTGGTTCTTTGAAAATGAGAAGAAAATATAACTACAGAAAAAATGTTTAAAATGCAACATTTATAGAAAAAGTGAAAATCTAAATAAAATCGATAGCTTACTAAGAAAGTGTTACCCCACCGAGACTTTCTCATAAGGCGTTATAGACTGGCTGCTTATGCCCAACAAATTCTTATGTTGAAACTGTAACCACCGCATAAAGTGGTATTAGGAGGTGGGGCCTTGGGCACGTGACTGTGGCCAGAGGGTGGAGCCCTCACAAAGGGGGTTAGTGCCTTAGAAGAGAGACCCCCGGGGCCCCCCACCTCCCAGCATGTGAGGACACGGAGCGGTCGGGCGTCTGCGAGCTGGACCAGACCCCAAATCTGCTGGCGCTCTGGCCGTGGACTTCTAGCCTCCAGAACCATGAGAAGTGCCTGCTGTCTGCAAGCCCGCGGCCTGCGGTGGGTGCCGTCACAGCAGCCGGAGCGGCCGGAGACGCAGGGAGAGAAGCCCTGAGTGGCCCAGTCACGCGGCGGGAGGGCAGACGCGGCAGACGACCCGGCTTCCCTCACACGGGCTTGGGCGTCAGGGACTGCTCCAGGCGCACGTCCCCCCAGCCCCTCCAGGAACATCGGGTGTGAGATCTATGACGACGTAAAGCAGAAACAAACAGGGACCACCCCTGGTTTGTTCTCTGAAGGTGATGCAGGCCTGAACAGCAGCAGGAAGGGGAGGCGGACACCGCCTTCTAACGCAAGGGCGGAAGTCCTAGGTGGCGCTGAATAGTGCCGTTGTCTTGACCACGTGGAATTTGTTCCAAGAATGGAAGGACAGTTCAATACTCGGAAATCTTACAGTGAAATTCATTGTGTTAATAGTATAAAATAGGAAAAATCATGGTATATTGATCAATACTAAAAATACATTTGATAAAATTCAGCAGTTACTCCTGATATACATTCTTAAACTCAGAATAGCATGAATCTTCCTAACCTCAGAAATAAATCAATCAAATCTTAACATCAAACACAGCCTCCACAACTCTCAAACACGGTGTGTGTGTGCTCATTCAGCTGTGCCCAGCTCTCTGCGACCCCATGGCCTATTAGCCCGCCAGGCTCCTCTGTCCACAGGACCCCAGGCAAGAATCCTGGACTGGGCTGCCCCAGCTCTCTGTGACCCCATGGCCTATTAGCCCACCCAGCTCCTCTGTCCACGGGACCCCAGGCAAGAATCCTGGAGTGGGCTGCCCCAGCTCTCCATGACCCCATGGCCTATTAGCCCACCTGGCTCCTCTGTCCATGGGACCCCAGGCAAGAATCCTGGAGTGGGCTGCCACTCCCTCCTCCTGGGGATCTCCCCAGCCCAGGGACTGAACCCGGGCCTCTTGCATCTCCAGCATTAGCAGGCAGAGTCCCTGCCACTGGGCCACCTGGGAAGCACCTCAAACGTGGCACCCTACTCTGTTTTCAAAGTGATGTTTACATGTCCCTGAACTTGTTTTATTTTTTCTCTTTTAAATTATGAAAATATGATGAAACGTTTACAGGAGCCTTGGAAAATACAGAACAAAGTCATGTATAGCTCTACTCTATATTGCAATTGTTTGTTTTATTTTCTTGTTTGCTTCATCTCTTCCGTGGTCGAGGATTTCATTTGCCTTGTTCATGGTTGTGCACCCAGAATCAAGAACAGTGCCTGGCATGAAGTACAAGCCAAAAAAATATTTGATGAATGGCTGAATAAATGAATAAATAAATATTGGGAGGAACAACTCAACATATTTCCAAAGAGGTTAAAAATCAAACAAGGATGGGTGGTGTTGCTGTTCAAGCTCAGTGTGATTATGACTCTTCTATTCCATGTGAAGACGAGAGCAAACGAATGCAGATCTGTGTGTGGAGAACAAGAAAGTTACGCTGTGCAGAGGAGATACTTTCACCACTTAGAGAACTTAAGGAAACAAACAAGGAATTTAGTAAGGTGGCCGAGTGGCAAATCAACCAGAAAAAGCTCCGGCTGTAAACGTGAGCGAATGCAGTGCCGAGAAGGATCCTCTGGGAGAAAGGCGGATGCCCAGCAGACACAGCAACCCCTGGAGAAGGTGCTCGACCAGAAGTCACAGTCACGGCAGTGATGGCAGCGTGCACGGCCTTCGGACCTACGAGCACCCAGTCTGCGCAGTCCCGGGGGCCAGGCCGCCCGCCGCCCTGCTCGGGGCCTGCGGCTCGGAAGGTGAGTCACCGGGAGGACACACGCAAGGACAGTCATCACGGAGCTGCTCGACGCCCCAGAATGAGAAGCCCCCGCGTGCACCCGCGGACGAGCGGCAAATGGCGTGCGCTGCGCTCCCGCAGGAAGTGCCACCAGGCAGGGTGAATGGGTCAGACCTGCGCACAGTTGCGTGGACCAACCCCCAAACACGCTGGGTCAAAGAGGCAAACGGCCAGGGCTCACCAAGCGCCTGTGTCTACACGGGACATTTACCCATTGTTTACCGTCCACACAGGCAGAGTCAAAAGACGGAGGCACGCCTTCAGTTCTGCTGACCTCGGAGTCGAGTTTCTCTGGGGAGGGAGGAAGGAGGATAGGATCACGGAAGGGACCATTACAAGCTTTGACTGTCTGGGAGATACTCATGGCTTTGGTCATTAACGAGGCGTGGATTTACACACAGTGAACGCTCAGATGTGCACCAGTCGGTTTCCACAAACATGCAGCAAGCCAGGCCCCTTCCCACTGCTCCCAAAGGTTCTCACGTGTCCTCCCTAGTCCATTCCCCGCCCCAGACACGACCTCGGAGCTGATGTCTAGTGTCAGAGTTTCCTTTGCTGATTCGAGAATCTCAGTAAATGGAATCATACTCTTCCATGTCTGGATGGTCCCAGCATGGTATTTCTGAGCTTCACCCACGCAGTTAAGATATCAGCAGGCTCTCTCTTGTCACTGTTGAGTAGAGATCCCTTCCGTAGCTATGCGGAAGTTTGTCTGCCAGAGTCCTGCTGACGGACATCTGGGTTTCTAGTCTCTGACTAATATTAATAAAGCTTGGACATTCTTGTCCAAGGCTTTGGAGAGGACATATATTTTTAGTTTCTCTTGAATCTAAATGGGAAATGCTGAGTCATAGAAAAAAATGTGTGTGTGTGTGTGTGTGTGTACTTTCCAAGAAACTGCAGTAAATTTTTTCACTTCCATCAGTGGTGTAGGAGGTTCCACTTGCCTCACAGCCTTGCCGACACTTGGTAGTGGCCGCCCTGTTCGTTTTAGCCATTCTATCTCCCTTGATAGCTCTTTGATGACGAATGATAAGCACTTTTCCTGTGTTTATTGACCACTTGCATATGTTCCTGTGTGTGTGTGAGAAGTTGGTTCAAGTCTTCACCCATTAAAAAACAGCTGGATATTTCTCTGTTATTAAGTTGCAGGATTCTTTATGTAACACGGATGCAACTCATTTGTAAGCCGTGCGCGCCTCGAATATTTCCTACCGGTTTGTGATTGGCCTAATTGTTTTCTTGATGGTGTTTTGATGAGAAGCGTTTCGCCTTTATGGGGTTCTCTTTACCTTCAGTCTGTGAAGTCTGTGAACGTTTCCTCCTGTGTTTGCTTCCAGCTTTGACCTGTTTGCTGTTTTTGCTTTTACCTCAGGCTCAGGATGCGACTTGAAATGATACCCCGTGGTCCGAGCAGCACTCACTGAGCCTGCCTCTCCCTGGCCAGCCTCAACGGCCCTCGACAGAAGCCGCGGACCGTGTGTTTTGGGCCCGCTATTAGACACTCTGTTGTGCTGCACTGATTAATTGGTCTTTTCCTTTTTCCAGTACCACACTTTCTTGATTACTGTAGGCATCAGTACATTTTACTGTTTTAAAAAACAGGATCTGAAGCAAAAGGAGGAAAATGTTAACATTTGTTAAATCTACTGGTGGGCACAAGGGTTTTGAAGCCTCTCAAAACATTTAAAAACATAAACATGTAAAATGGAAGACAGGTTCCAGTCACAACAGCAACAAAAGCTTACCAGTCCCTAAGAATAAAATAAATGGACAAGTTCTGTATTAAAAAAAACAAGGTTATTGAAGATGTTGAATTTATATAAGTAATTGAAAGATAGAATACTTTCCCGAAAGGAAAGACTGAGTATTATAAATCTAATGTAATTTCTGTAAAAATCATATGAGTATTTTAGGAAGGTAAATTCATCCTCAAGTTAATCTAGGCAAAGTCAATAAGAGTGAATAGAAGAAAAAATTGAAATGAGCAAAAGAAAAACTGCTAAGGGAAATTGATCTACCTTATGGGAACTCAACTTCAAAGCTATAATAATGATAATAATTCAATACTGGCAAAAGATAAATCAAACAACTGACAACCAGATAAATGAAACAAAACAGATATAAATGAATTTAGTTTGTGATAAGGTCACACTTCAAACAAGTGGGGAGAAGTCAGTCTATTTCCTGAACCATGTTTGTTGAGTAAAAGGATCTATTTGGGGGAGAAAAAAACAAGGTGTCTTCCTCCCTTTACATACACACAGAATCCCAGATGGACTCAAAACCTAAAATAAGAACGACAACTTCTGGCTATTTTTGTCCCACAGAAAAATACAAATGCTATTTTTCATTTCCGTGGGCTATGGAAGACCTTTCCAGAACATAAGGAGTCCACAAACCGTAGAAGCCAGACCTGACAGATGGGCCACCCCAAAATCTAGAGCCTGAATGCCACAAAATTAGCCATGGTCAGAGCTAGATTTAAAAAAAGAAGATTCAACCGGGAGAAAATGCTTATAACACACGCGAAAGATTGTGTATCTGTATCCAAAACGCGAAAGATTGTGTGTCTGTATCCAAAACGCGAAAGATTGTGTATCTGTATCCAAAATGCTGCTGTTTAGCCACTCAGTCGTGTCCGACTCTTTGCGACCCCGAGGACTGTAGCCCACCAGACCCCTCTGTTCATGGAATTTTCCAGGCAAGAATACAGGAATGGGTTGCCATTTTCTTCTCCAGGGGATCTTCCTGACTCAGGGAACGAACCCTCATCTTCCGCATTGCAGGCAGAGTCTTTACCGTCGGAGCCACAAGGGGAGCCCAGCAGTGTAACCCTTGCTGTGATATAAGTTCTGCCAACCCCGTGAGCTCCCGAGGGTTTTGAAGGCAGAGACTGCCATGGCTGGTGGCCTTTCCTGGTGGCCCAGGTCAGCGACATGGCTTTGGGTCATTCCTGGAATTTTGAGAAGGTCCTGACGGTCAGGAATGGTGACCAACACCGCGCGATACACCCCTTTCTGCTTGAGCCAGCCAAAGTGCATTCTCACTGAGCCCTGGCTGGTGTGACCCACAGGTGTGGCTCCGGTGACGTCTGACACTTTGTTGCAACACCCTGTGATCGTGGACCTCACCTATGCCTGCATTTAGAGCCCCCAGGAGCTGGCCCGAGACTCCCAGAGCTGGCTGAATCAGGGTGGCTGTGGAGGTGTCCGCCCCAGGCCGGCTGACAGGCTCGCCCAGCTGACTCCCGGTTGAGCCAGGCTGGGAGGCACGCTTCCGGCGGCTGCTGAAGTATGGTTTATACCATCCTATAGCACTTCCTCTGTCGGCTCCGCGGCCGCAGCGGTCCCCGCCAGCACGTCCCCGAGCTCATCCAGACGACCTGCTGCCGGTGGCGTCCGGCGGTCCGCCCGCGCTCCACTGGCCCCAGGAGCCCCTGCTCTGCCAGCGCGTCTCCTGGCCCTTCAGTTAAGCTTCCAGACTCTGCACTCAGAGGTCCTTCGTCTCCGCGCTTTTGGGTCTCGGTACCTTCCTGTCTGCTTTTTTTTCCCCCTTGAATTTGTGTTTCTCTCCAAATGAAGATGTGCTTGTTATTTTTCTAGAGACTCCACCAATCATCCGGGACCCCTTTGGTGCAGACGATCCTGTGGACGGTCAACGGGGGCGTGGGTGTCTCCAGCAGACGGGCTTCAGCCCGAGAAATGGTGGCGCACAGTTTCCTCCCGCCCGCCGCCCGGAGGCCAGAAGATGACACTGCAGAAACAAAATTGGCAGCAAAGTGGCTGAAATGAGATCTTTTCTTAGATCTTGGCAGGGGAGAGGCTGACCTTGGAGGAAGGAGTTTGGGGATCAGTCCCTTGCTCATTCGTTTTTCAAGAGCAGAAGGGAGGGAGCCGGAGGCCAGCCCGCACCCCGCGAGGCTGCTGCTTGCTGAGTGCCCACCAGGAGCAGACTGCAGCTGGGGTCCCTCCACCCTGAGCCTGCTCATGGAGGGCCGTGGGCTCCCAGTTGCCCCTCACCTGAGAGGCACTCTCTGGGGAAGTGGGTGACCCGGAGGGGGCCCTGTGCAGGGGTCTCAGGCAGCAGTGAGTGGAGGCAGCCTGGCAGCCCTGGAGGACAGCGTGCTCCCTCGGACGGGGTGGCAGGAGCAAGATGCCAGTGGCCTCGTGGTCTGAGCCACATTCTGGGCGCAGGGCAGGGAGAGGAAGAAGCAGAGCGCACCTAGAAAGGACAGGGAGGCCGGCAGAGCGCCCCGGGGCAGCTGGCCACGTGAGCCGCCGCACCCAGTCCCGCCTGCCGGCAGGGGAGCTCCAGCCGGGCCAAGCACACCCGCTACACGAGGACCAGGGCCTTGGCAGAGCTGGGGGTGCCAGGGGGCCTGCCCACCTCCAGGGGAGATCCAGGCCGCGGCCCCGATGGCAAGCCCCCTAGAACGCCCAGCGTTTGCCTCCTCTGCAGGCCCACCTGGCCGCGTCTGAGAGGACGCTTCTCCTCCAGGCCGGCCCGGCCGCCTCCCCGTGGCTGCGCGCTTCCCCGCTGTAGTGGAACTGCCCTGGGGAGTCAGGTCCCTGCTATGAACCTCAGGATCCTAATTCATAAAGAGCCTGCTTTCCTCAAGGGGTGCCAGGCTCGGCTGAGTGAAGTGCTGAGAAGTGAGGACAGGCAACCACAGAGCTCACCCCAGAGCCCACTCCCCATGCCTGGGCTTCAGGTTTCAACCCTTCTTGGATGGACCTGGCAGAGGAGGGGCCCCGTCACCCCAGGACCCCCCAGCTGTGCTCCTGGAGGGACCATGAGTATGGGCAGCCTCTCGGGGTCCCAGTGCCGCCCCAACCCCTCCCCCAGCCTGATCTGCAGCCTCTTGGGCCAGGGTGGGAGTCCCGGGAGCTTGGCCACCCCGCTCTCACTTCCTGGTAGGCAGGAGCACAGGGGGAGGTCAGCAGAAAGCCGGCACCCCAGTCTTCCCTCCTCCCACCCTCCTGGTCTGGGACCAGGTAGCACAGAGGGAATTGCTGACCTTCCCAGAAGCCCCAGGGCTGGGCAGAGGAAGGGGGCGTCCAGGTTGGGAGCTGGACCCCAGTGTTTCCCCAAGACTGGACAAAGGTCTGAGCTGCGGTCCCGGGGAAGGAACCCGAGGAAGGGACCACTCCTGACCTGGAGCTCAGGGCAGTCTCACCTTCCCCACCAGGAAACCAGGTGACCCCACACCTCACGGGGTCAAACCTCAGACCCTGGGGAAAGGTGACCCTCCTGCTCGGCCCCCTTGGTCCCTCCACTCTGCCCAGAGGCTCCTGGGGCAAGAAGTCTGTGCCTTGGGGGTCTGGGGTGTCTGTGAGTGAGAGGGATTCAGGCAGAGGAGGCTGGCCAGCTCGCCAGGGGACAGTGGCAACCAGCCAAGGCCTGGAGGATCCTCACGGGGTCAAACCTCAGACCCTGGGGAAAGGTGACCCTCCTGCTCGGCCCCCTTGGTCCCTCCACTCTGCCCAGAGGCTCCTGGGGCAAGAAGTCTGTGCCTTGGGGGTCTGGGGTGTCTGTGAGTGAGAGGGATTCAGGCAGAGGAGGCTGGCCAGCTCGCCAGGGGACGGGGGCAACCAGCCAAGGCCCGGAGATGCGGAACTCTTCCCCACACAGGGAATTCTCATACATGCAGAGTCCCGGCCCCACCCGGGCCCCGAGTCAGGATCCGCTTGTCGACAAGCTTCACACTGAGGCCTTTTCCACCGAGGCTTGAGAGACGCTCACCCATCGAAACAGACGTTAACCAGCAGCATGCGACGCCGGGACCCAGTCTCAATCCCAGCTCAGACAAACCGCCTTTGAAAAGTCGTCTTTTGGACAGGAGGTGAAATCTGTCTCCAGGCAGGTGACATTAAATATAATCATGGCATCGAGCTCGGTAGGAAAATGTCCATCTTTTAGGTGCACGTTGGAAGATTTGGGGGAAATCACATAAGGCCTGGGATTTGCTTTGAAACAGGGAAAATTAGACGAGAGAAGGTGGGGGGCCAGATCAGAGAAATGAGGCTGAGAAGATGCGGACCGCAGTGTGTCCAGGGCGCTCATGGGAGCCAGGTTCCAGGAGCCCGATTTCGGTGTCAGTTTGGCGGGTTTCCGCCGTGACTCAGGTTGGAGATATTTTAAATTTGTGAACGTCCCACAAGAGTCTCCGTCGCAGCCTGTGCACTGCCTGCAGACCGCACAAACGCAGCTGTGCAGGAGGGCGGGTGTCCAGCCCCTCTGCAGGGCTCGCCCCCTCGCCAGCAGACCCGTCCCTGGGCGGGATTTGGGCATGGGGCCCGTCCTCTTTAGACCTTCCTGCAGTCCCCTCCCCTCAGTCCTGGTGTCGCTGTTCCCTGCGCGGCCAGTCCTGCCACCTCACCTCCTCTGTCCCAGCCCCAGGCTGGAGGCTTGCAGAGTGGACCCAAGCACCAGCTTTCACAGCCAGGTGACCTCTGACCCCAGCCCACCGGCTCTGAGCCTCCTTGTCCTGCGGGTCCTCTGGGACTTCTGGCCGCCTTGGGCTCACCACGGAGCATCTTCAGCCAGAAATGCAGGTTCCCAGCCACAGACAGCCTGGGGGTCTGAAGCTCGCTCACACGGGGACCCGCTGCCCTCTACACACAGGTCATGGGGGAGAACCTCTCCCCTGGCTGGCTCTCAGAGCACCTTCTTCGCCGCGGAGCCAGAGCTGCAGGTGACTTCTGAGGGTCCACCGGGCTTTCAGGATAAACCGCCAAGGTGCCCTTCTTTGCTGCCGGTGCCAGCTCCCGGGGCGGCCCTCTCCGCCTCCATCCTGGTTAACTTTTTTCTCCATCAGGTTCAGAGAGCTGCCCGTCCCCATGTCCGCACCTTGGACCTGCTTCCTGCCATCCCCTGGGCAGCCCATCGCCAAGCCTGCCCCTGGCCTGGGCCAGCACTCTGCAGTCATGAGCCCGGGGCTTTCCTCACCACCGTATTCACAGTTGTTTATTCTCATACAGCTGACACAGAGAAGACTCTCAGTCAAGGACGGTGAACACACAAAAACACGAATTGAGGACCTGTCCCCGGACGGGAAAGAACTGAGGCTGAAGCTTGCCAAACAGAGGGCAGAAACAGGGATCTAAGCACAGAGTTGTCAGCAATGAACACTCAACTCCCTGAGCTTAAAGAAACCAACATGGCTCTGTCAGGGCCCCCGAGACCACCCCCACATTGACTCAGGGGACCCCCAGGACTCAGCAGAGATTCAGGACAGAGAAAGGACGCGAAGCAGCATCAGTGAGAGGAAGAGGCAGGCGGGGACGGGCCGGGGACCAGGCGTGCGCTTCCAGAACCCCGCCCCACACCCACACACATCCCCGCCACCAGCCAGCAGTGCCGTCTCCTGGGAGCCCAGGAGACACGCAGTGCCCAGGGTTTCTACTGGGGGTGGTCCAAGGGCACCTGTGCCTGGGGAAGGCTCCAGACCCCCAGAGGAAGAGGTTTTTGGCTGGCTGGAGCCTCACTCGGCAGAGACATTTGGACCGGCAAGACCCTCTCCTCCCCAGGGCACTGGGGACCCTCGGGAACTCCATCCCCGGGCCAGCTTCACAGGTGGCCCTCGGGAGCAGGCTTGCGGCTCTCCCGGTGGTGGGGGGGTGCAGGCAGGCCTGTTAACCCTTTACTGCACAGCAGGTGGAAAACAGCTCCCATCAAGGAGAGAAGCGAAAAGACTTCACGCTAGAAACACTGAGTGAATGATTCTAGCTGCCGAATCACACGCACCTGCTCACTGGACACACACTCATTTAGAGGATCCACTCTCTGCCCCTTCAATGTCTATGAAATGACTTAAGAAAGTTTCTTCTCCTGTTCATTAAGAAAAAGCCTGGGACCAGGGAGACTGACACACTGACGGTCTCGGGAGTGAGAGGCAGCGGCGGCTCTGGCTCGCTCGGTACTCTTCCATCAGGGAGCCACGAGCTGTCCGTGTTAACTCCACTCACATATCCACGTATAGTAAATGACCTCAGTGATGGAGAAAAAAGCCTGGCAAGATGAATATGAGAGGATAAAAGTGGTCTAGTGTCAATGGAGCGTTTCCAGGGCATTTATTTCATTTGCTTTCAGTTCAGCTCAGTCACTCCATCGTGTCCGACTCTGCGACCCCATGGACTGCAGCACGCCAGGCTTCCCTTCATTTAAAGGGAAGCTTCATTTGCTTTAAATTTATTTTACCCTTTAAAAAAATTACAGTGAGCACATAATGCTTTTGTGTTTTAAAATTCAATTTTAAAGGTGACTGTCTGGGGGCTTGCTTGCTGGCTCAGTGTTAAAGGATCTGCCTGCCAGTGCAGGGACACGGGTTCGATCCCTGGTCCGGGAAGACCCCCGTGCTGCGGGACCCATGGGCTGCCACCACTGAGCCTGCGTGCCTAGAGCCCGTGCTCAACAACAAGAGACGCCACGGCCGTGCAAAGTCTGAGCCCTGCAGCTGGAGAGTAGCCCCGCTCTCTGCAACTAGGGAGCGCCTCCGGAAAGCAAGGAGACCCAGCACCGCCAACGATATAAATAATCTAAAAACAAAAGCATGTCAGGTGGGCACGGAATCATTTTCTCAGGAAAATTCCTGAGCACAAGTCCCCCAGGCTCTCCACCGCATCAGGCTAAGCTGACTCGCGGCAACAGTTGGCAAAGTGTCTTCCACATATGACGTCTTTTGAGCCTCACTAACCCCCAAGATGTAGGCGCTCGGACGCCCTGCCATAGGGACAGCCCAGGTTGGGGAGGTTAGGTGACTGATGAGGCCAGATTCTGGGAGGACAGGAGTTTGTGGAGGTCTCCCAGCTGCACTCACAGCGTTAACCGGCCCCAGAAATAACTGACTTTAGGGAGCTCTCAGTGAGGTCAGATTTGGGGGGAGCTGTGGGCATGAGTCCCAGGGCATGTGGGCCATTTCTCAACCTCTTTCTGTAAGAGCTGGGGTGTGATCAGGGCTGGCTCAGACCGGTGGCCTGACGGGAGGGTCTCACCAGCCCACTAAGACCCTACCAGAACCAGAGAACAGCCTCCACTTCTGCGTGTGCCGAGCCAGGGGTGCGAGACGGTACAGCTGGGTTCGTGAAGGAGACGCGATGAGCCTCAGAGGGGCTGTGCCCAGGGCCAGGGGCGACCGGGGTGTGGCCGCACTGACGGCCCGTGGCGGGGAGCTGGGGTGCCCGGCTCTGAGCTTGGTGGCCGGCGGTGCCCTGGCAAGTGGCACCTGCAGCTGTTGACGGCAAATCCCAAAAGCAATCCCCAGGCCCGGGGGGCTCCTGACGTCCCGAGCATCTGGGGCAGACCCCACAACCTGGAGCGTCCAGTGCCAAGGCCGCGCTCCTCTGAGGCCTCCCCACCCCTCTAGCTCGCGGCCGCCTCACTGCGCCTCTGCCTCCGTCGTCACGTGGCCCCAGCTCTGAGTGTCCGAACCTCCCTCCTTGTAAGGACACCCGTCCCTGGAGTGGGCCCATCTCAGTGCCGCCCTGTCTTACCTGGCACCTCTGCAGTGCTCTGTCGGAGGCTGGAGGCACAGACATTGGGGTTAGGACCCGAACACGTCTCGGGTGGAGCACCATCCAACCAGAGGGTCTGAGAGCATGGAGCTGCGTGGACCGGGCCTGTTTCCTGGCACCAGGGCGGAGTTCCCAGGACCACGGACACCAGTTGCTGAGAAGGCACGGCGGGGGAGTGGGACCAGCCCCCAGAGCCACGTGCGGTCCCACCCTGAGCAGCAGGTCCTCGCAGACAGCCTTCCCACGTGGGTCCCACAGGCGCCTCAGTGAGGAGAGTGAGGCTGCCTGGCCCGGGGCTTGGAGGGGACCTCAGAACTCCCTGAGGTTCACTCGGCCCAGAGGCCGTGGGCACTTGGCACCTGCGTGCCGGGCAGCTCTGGTCTCCCTGCTCACCGTGGCCCCTGATGCCAGCGCATCCTTGATTCACGGTCCAAGCAGGGCCAGCAGCCGCTCAGGGCACCCAGAGGAGGCGACTCTAGGCGCCCCGCCCCAAGCCCCGAGGAGGCCATGCCTCTCCTCTCCGGGGCCCTCTCAGTCTGCCCACAGTCCCTGTGTGGGGTCCCCGGGGTCCCCAGGTTCCCGAGGATGGGGTCAGGGGTCTTCTCTCTTCTGGGAACCCAGACTGGACTCCAGGAGGATAGTGCTGGGTGCTACCCTCCCCCTGGCCCCTCCCCCAGCACTGAGGCAAGCTCGAGTCAGCCAGCTGCAGGCCTGCTGCCAGGGGGGGCACCCGTGCCCATCCCCCCAGGTCCCAGAGAGTCTGCCCTCTGAGGCCTTCCAGAGGGGAGAGTCATCCCCAGACTCTGAGGGAGGCTGCCCTCTGAGGTATCCCCAAGCATCCGCCTCCTCAGCTTCGTTGGGGGTAGGCAGGGGCGTGGGCAGTGTTCGGCGGGATCGGAGCCTGGACAGGAGAGCCTGGGGTCCTGGACACCCCTCCACATCTCGAGCCTTGGTGGGCAGGTGTCCTCAGCCTGTGCGCAGCCTGGAGGATCACAGAAGGGCACAGGACCCACGGCCAGGGGGCCGCAGGCCCCGGCCAGGGGACACCAGCCCTGGGGCAGCTCCCTCCCCACTGGGGACCTGCGATCACGAACTCCAGAGGACCCGCTGGACAGGCTGTGCCCTCCCTGACGACATGTGAGCCCCTGGACTCCCCAGCGCGAGGGGCAGGGCGACCTTTCACCTTGGGTGTGTGTGCTAAGTCACTCAGTTATCTCCAACTCTTTGCAACCCCGTGGACTGTAGCCCACCAGGCTCCTCTGTCCATGGGATTCTCCAGGCAAGAATACTGGAGAGGGTTGCCATGCCCCTCTCCAGGGGATCTTCCCGACCCAGGGATCGAACCCTCGTCTCTCACATTTCCTGCGTTAGGCAGGTGGATTCTTTACCACTAGCACCACCTGGGAAGCCCTTTCCCCTTACCTCACATCTAAAATGAACCTTCCAGTTAAAAGGGAAACAGTCAGAGAGGGCTTGTTGAGAGGAAGCGCCAGGCGTGCCCCTCCAGTCAGCGGGGGCTCGCCACGCTTCTCCAGGAAACCTTGAGCCCTGGGTTTTGACGTCCTCCTCTCATGCTGACCTTTAAACTGAAGTTAGAGCCGGTGCTGCATTTACCCTCCGGCTCACCACAAAGCCTGGGTCCACTCGTCTGACATTGGGAGGCCAGCGAGTGCCGTCTCCCGAGGTCTGCGGGGGCAGCGCACCAAGAGCCTCTTCCTGGGTTCTGGGGTGTGAGAAGCTGGGGCGCCTGGGAGATCCTAGATCAAGGTTCTGCTGTGTTTAAAGCAAGGCTTTAAAAAAAGCTTTTTATTTTGTATTGGAGTATAGCTGATTAACAATGTCGTGATAGTTTCAGAGGGACAGCACACGGACTCAGCCATCCGTATACACGTGTCCTTTCTCAGCCGTCCACATACGTGTGCACGCTAAGCTGCTCCAGTCATGTCCGACTCTGCGACGCTAAGGACTGTAGCCTGCCAGGCACCTCTGTCCATGGAATTCATGTACCCACTTTCAAAAGCAGGGTTTTCAGTCCAAATCTTAGCAGGAAATAGCCCCAAACACGGAATGACTAGAGCTACTCAAAGTATCTCTTTCAGTCAGTTCAGTTCAGTTCAGTCGCTCAGTCGTGTCCGACTCTTTGCGACCCCATGAATCGCAGCACGCCAGACCTCCCTGTCCATCACCAACTCCCGGAGTTCACTCAGACTCACGTCCATCGAGTCCATGATGCCATCCAGCCATCTCGTCCTCAGTCGTCCCCTTCTCCTCCTGCCCCCAATCCCTCCCAGCATCAGAGTCTTTTCCAATGAGTCAACTCTTCGCATCAGGTGGCCAAAGTACTGGAGTTTCAGCTTTAGCATCATTCCTTCCAAAGAAATCCCAGGGTTGATCTCCTTCAGAATGGACTGGTTGGATCTCCTTGCAGTCCAAGGGACTCTCAAGAGTCTTCTCCAACACCACAGTTCAAACGCATCAATTCTTCGTTGCTCAGCCTTCTTCACAGTTCAACTCTCACATCCATACGTGACCACAGGAAAAACCATAGCCTTGACTAAACGGACCTTAGTCGGCAAAGTAATGTCTCTGCTTTTGAATATGCTATCTAGGTTAATCACAACTTTTCTTCCAAGGAGTAAACGTCTTTTAATTTCATGGCTGTAGTCACCATCTGCAGTGATTTTGGAGCCCAAAAGAATAAATTCTGACACTACTTCCTGGTAAACTCGGCCTGTGGGCACCCGGCTGTGTCCCCGGGGCGCGGGCTGGGAGGCGGTAGGCACTCAGGATCCAGCCTGGCCAAGCCCCTGCCTCATGGGGCAGGTGGAGGCTCCCGGCACAGGAGCACCAGCCCACGTCCTCTCTGTCCATCACCATCGTCACCTTATGGATGACACAGCGCGCCAGGGACCCAGAGGGGAAGGGACTGAGCCTCTCTGAGGCACCGAGACTCACACCCACAGAGCGGGCACCCCGGGAGCCCCCGGCACACAGGGCTTTTCTGCGAGCCCACCTGCTGTTGTGACTGACGCGTCCCTGTCACCCTGTGGCCAGGGCTGCTGTGTGCTGCCTGCCCGGTGCCCAGAGAGCAGGGAGGGCAGGCGAGACCAGGGGTCCCGGGGGTCCTGGCCACCTTCATCACGGTGGGCATGGAGCGCCTGAGGCCCCTCAGCCCCGCTCTCCAAGGCTGCCCTCCGCTGGGCTCCTGGTCCTTCGAGGCCTGGCACCCTCACCCACGGTGCCCTGACCACAAGCAAGCTGCGCAGGTGGACCAGGAGAGCGGCAGGGACAGCTGACAGATGGTGTCTGGAGCCCAGGCCTTGTGGCGCCTCCCAGGGCGCAACTAAACAGACAGCTGCGGACACAGCACCTCCACAGGGCTGCTCCATGGGACAGGCTCCAAGTGGCCTGCTCCTGGCAGAGACCCACCCCTGCCACGCAGCGGGTGAGCTGGCCAGGCTACACCAGCCCACCCACCCGCCAGCCAGGACTCCAGGCCAGGCTTCCACGTGCCCCAAGAGAACCCGCATCACCGTGTGCAGGGGTCCGCCTGAGGCCGCACACAGACAGGGTGACCCGCGTGGCCTGTGACAGGTGACAGGCCTCTGAGGAACTCCAGACTCCCTGGGCAGGAGGCTTGGCCACAGCTTGGAGAGAAGAGCAGGAGGGCTGAGCAAACAGAGAGACAGGCATCCAGGGAGGGGACAGAACATGCAAACACAGGGACAGGCATGCAGGGAAGGGACAGAACATGAAACACAGGGACAGGCATGCAGGGAGGGGACAGAACATGAAACACAGGGACAGGCATGCAGGGAGGGAACAGACATGAAACACAGGGACAGGCATGCAGGGAGGGGACAGACATGAAACACAGGGACAGGCACCCAGGGAGGGGACAGAACATGAAACACAGGGACAGGCACCCAGGGAGGGGACAGAACATGAAACACAGGGACAGGCATGCAGAGAGGGGAACAGAACATGAAACACAGGGACAGGCATGCAGGGAGGGGACAGTACATGCACACAGGGACAGGCACCCAGGGAGGGGACAGAACATGCACACAGGGACAGGCATGCAGAGAGGGGAACAGAACATGAAACACAGGGACAGGCATGCAGGGAGGGGACAGAACATGAAACACAGGGGCAGGCACCCAGGGAGGGCACAGAACATGAAAGACAGGGACAAGCACCCAGGGAGGGAATAGAACATGAAAAGGCACTGATGCCCCTGTTAGACTGGATTGAGAGTGGCATGTTCAGGTGGCAGCGGTGGGGGAGGCCCAGTGATTGGATCCACGTGGGCAGATGGTGGGCCAAGTGGCATGGGGCTCAGTCACCGAGAGAAGGAGTCCAGAGCCCTGAAGGGCTGTAGGCAAGTAGGCCAGGGCATAAGCCAAGCCAAGGGGGCCTCCCCTGTGGCCCTGGGCCCCCCTGGTCCCAGCAGGCCAGAGACCCCCAGGGTGGACACAGCTGTGACCTGGGATCCCCTAAGGCAGAAGCCTCCTCCCCTGTGGCAGGTCAGGTCAGCACCAGGCCGGGCAGGGCTGACACAGCTGAGACCCCGGAGGCCCAGGCTGGCACCAGGTCCCAGATGCCACAGCACAGCCGCACCTGAGACCGCCAGCTCCCACAGGGGCCTGTGCCTCTGTGCCCAGGCCCCGAGGTTCACTCCTCCTGGCAGGCCCTGGGGTGGGCCGCCTCTCCCTTTACCAAGACCCAGCCCGGAAGCCCCTGCGACCTCCTCTGGCAGCCCCTTGGGGGTGTTCTTTCCTCCGGGCTCCTGGACCTGTTTGGCCTCTCCTCTTGGCTTCCAGGAGGCTGCCCAGGACCTCTGCCCACCCCCGTCACCCACCACTGGCACCAGCAGGGCCTTCTGCTTCTCTTTTTGTGATGCTGCATCGGTTGGAGCAACCAGACTGGGTCCCGGTCCAGAGCGAGGGCTGGTAAGGAAGAGGGGAAGGCGTCAGGAGAGTGAGCGGGAGAGGGAGGCGGTGCCCACTGGACCCCCTTATGCAGGACAGGACCAGGCTAAGCAGTGGCGCCTGGCCCCTTCCTTGAAGCTGCCCCGAGTTGCTGTCTGCCCACCACTCAGGGCCTGTCCCCTGGGTCTGTCCATCCATCACAGTGACAGAGTACCCCCAGCCAGCAGGGCTGTGAAGTCCCCCGGGGCTCAGGCCTTGACTGTCCAGCCTGGCTAAAGCTTGTCGAGTCCTCTGCCCCAGGGCACCAGACAAGCGTTCAGCAAGCGCTGAATGCGGGGCTCCGCAGAGCTGGGAGGCGAATCCCTGTGGAGCGAGGTCACGCACGGGTCCCGGGGAGCGTGGCCGCCTCCTTGTCCTCCGTGAAGCCTCCACGGGAGCTGCACTGCTTCCCTGGTTACTGTGGTCCCGGCGTCAGATCCCGAAACACCGAACAGGAAGCCCCCAGCAAGCTCCAACCCGGGCCCCTGCGGTCTGGACGGAGCAGGGTCTACTCTCAGGATGCCCGGTCAGTGCCTCTGTGGCCTGGGGACCCGCAGTGCAGGGCTCCTCCGGCGTCCCAGCAGCGGCTCTGCTGGGCAGGCGGCCCTCACCTGGGCCTGGCCCCTCCTGCGGCACTTGTGGTTGCATTTATTCTGCTCGCCTGCCGACTCAGAGGCTGAGGAGACCCCCAGCAAGCACCCCTTGGTTATGTGCATGGAGACTGAGCAACAGGACCCTTGGTGCTGACTCGCAGAGGAAATGCTTATTCCAAAGGGTTGGGAAGGGCACGCGCCCCGTGTGTGCACGTGGAGCACACACACTTCTTTCTTAGCGGCTTTCCAGAAAGCCTTCTGTTTTATGCTGGAGTTTAGCCCATCAGCGGTGACGTGATAGTTTCAGGTGGACAGTGAAGGACTCAGCCGCAAATATACACGTATCATTCTCCCCAAACTTCCCTCCCATCCAGGCTGCCTCGGAACATTGAGCAGGGTTCCCTGTGCTATACAGCAGGTCCTAGGTGGTTACAGCAGTGTGCGTGTAAATCCCAGGCTTCTCTGGTGCCTCAGACAGTAAAGAATCTGCCTGCAATGCAGGAGACCTGAATTTGATGGAAGATCCCCTGGAGAAGAGAATGACTACCCGCTCCAGTATTCTTGCCCAGAGAATCCCATGGACAGAGGAGGCTGGCGGGCTACAGTCCCTGGGGTCTCAAATAGTTGGACACGACTGAGTGACTAAGAACACACACACAGGAAAATCCCAAACTCCCTAACTACCCCTTCCCCAACCCTTCCTTTCTGGAAACATAACTTTGCTCTCTACGTCTGTGAGTCTGTCTGTGGTCCGAATATAAATTGGCACACCCCTATGGAAACAGTATGGAGGTGCCTTAAAAATCTCGGAACAGAGCTACGACGCGGCACGGTGACCCCACTCCTGGGCTTGCCGCTGGAGAAAAGCATGGTCTGAAAGGATACGCGCACCTGATGGTCACCGCAGTGCTGCCCACAGAAGGCAGGACACGGAAGCAACCTAGACGCCCACCGGCGGGTGAGTGGACACAGAAGACACGGTGCGCACGCAGTGGGTATTATGCAGCCGTCGAAAAGCGCGGAAGAGTGCTGTGTGCAGCACCGTGGATGGACCTGGAGACCGTCGTACTGAGCGGCGTAAGAGATGGAAGGAGAAATACTGTACGGCATCCCTTACATGCGGAATCAAAAAAGAAATGACACAAAAGGACATCTGTGTTTCTAAAGTGGGTTTTTCCAAGAGCTGAGCGAGAGTCAGCAAGCTCTGGCCCTGGGCTGAATCTGGCCCACGGCTCCTTCTGTCACTCAGCCGTCACTGGCACAGGCCCACAGCCCGGGACAGCGTCCTCACCACCACAGCGGGGCTGAGAACTTTTAACACAGCCAGTAGGCCCACCAAATCAGAAATGCTGGCTCTCTGCTCCTTTATGTGAAGCATGGGGGCGCTCTGCGCCAGCCAGCCTCATGGGGCTGGGAGTCCCTGGGGACAGAGTGGGGGAGGGCTGGAGGGCAGAGGCCAGCTCGCTCAGCTCTGTCCTGTTCTCGCTGACTGGACTTTGCCAGCTCCTCCCCAGACACCCCTGCTGCCAGGCCTTTACACGCAAGACAGACGTTGATAACGGTCAGGTAACAACGACAGCAAAGGCAGGGGGTGGAGCGGAAACGCCCCCGCCAGGCTCGCCTCCGGGACACCCCGGTGCCCTGCGGAGCCTGGTCACCCAGCCCAGGGGCTGCTGGGAAATGCTCTGGGCACGGAGCGCGGCCGGGGCGGTCCTGGGACGCAGGACGGCAGGCTGGGTGAGGACTATGGTCTCCCACTCGCTGCTGGTGGCCCCCCCGGCGGCCCTGAGCAAGCCGCTGTTCATCCCCAGCCGGCTTCTGCTGGGGCCCGGCCCCTCCAACCTGACCCCCCGCGTCATGGCGGCTGGGAGGCTGCAGGTGCTGGGGCACATGCACCAGGAGGTGTACCAGGTAGGTCACCGGGGTCGTGGCCCCGGCCCCAGGGCGGCCGGTCACCGGGGTCGCGGCCCCAATCCCAAGGTGACTGGTCACCCGGGACTCGGCCCCGGCCCCGGGGCGGCCGGTCACCGGGGTCTCGGCCCCAGTCCCTGGGCGGCCTCCTCCCGGGAGTGGGAGCAGGGAGGCTGTGAGCCCTGTGTCCACCACCCCCAGATCATGGATGAGATCAAGCAAGGCATCCAGTACGTGTTCCAGACCAGGAACCGCCTCAGCCTGGCCATCAGCGGCTCCGGGCACTGTGCCCTGGAGGCTGCCCTGTTCAACCTGCTGGAGCCGGGCGACTCCTTCCTGGTCGGGGTCAGCGGCATCTGGGGGCAGCGGGCCCAGGACATCGCGGAGCGCATCGGTAAGAGACGGGGCAGGGGTGTGTGTCCCCTCATTGAGTCCTTCCCCAAGGCCTCCCGCCCCAGCATGAAGCCTGGAAGCACCCAGGTCCGGCTACCAACCTCAGGCCCTCCCCACGCTTCATGCCTCCACCTCCTGCCAGCCGGCTGCCTCCTCCCAGGATGCTCCAGGGCCCCATCCCCTGGTGTCTTGGAACTTGGGGTCAGCAGTTTCCGGAGCCCACGGAGGGGTCGGCACTGCAGGGCGTCCTCTGATCTTAGTCACATCCGGGGGACCCCCCCCCAGCTCTCTGGGTCCTTAGGGGCCAGCCCCGCCTCTGTCGCAGGACAAAGCTCCAGAAGCTGCGCCTCTGCAGAGTCTCAGGAGCAGCTTCTGGAGCTGCAGAACGCTGAGGGAGGCGCAGAGGTTGCAGTCCGCAGTAAAACTTTCTGGAGAGACACAAAAGTCGAAGCCCGAGTATGCTTTGGGTTTAATGATTGATCGTGGTTTGGAAACGTCGTGAAGCTCCTGGCTGGTCAGCTCCACACGCGGCTGCATTCGGTCCAGGTCAATGGACAACCCCTGACAGCCCGAGGGGGTCTTGACCCCTCACCAGGGCCCCTCCAGTCTACACACTGGCTTTAAGAAGGGACCCCGGGTTGGGCAAGGCACCCTCCTGGCCTGGGGCTCCCCACCTCACCCCACACCCCCGGGCTGGGGCTCTGGAACAGTCTTGGGCCTCCCTGCCTCCTGCATATGAGGCTGGGGGTCTGCTGTGCGTGGGGAGCAGGACAAGGGCCTGCCTTCCTGGACCCCCCAGGCCGCAAAGAGAGCAAAGCCCGCTCAGGCCTCCCTCATCCATTCAGTCATTCATCAAACGCTGTGGTCCCTCTAAAGTCACCCTGTGATGTCATGCTCTGAGGTCACCCTCTGATGTCACCCTCTGAAGTCACCTCTGATGTCACACTCCAAAGTCACCCTCTGATGTCACCCTCTGAAGCTCAGCCCTGCACAGATCCACACTTCGTCTGTGGGGAGGGCTGCAAGGGATAGGGGTGTCCCTGCTCTGCTGGGCTCAGGGAAGGAGGCCAGAGCAGGGGGCTGAGAGCTGAGGGACCTGCTCCCATCCACGTGCCGCAGCGCCTGGATTCACCGAGCACGCCCCAAGCTCCTCCCTGGGCAGCAGCTGGGCCGGTGTGGCCGGCACCCACAGGGCCCACCTGCTCAGCACACCACATCCCCAGTGCTGGTCCCCACCTATGTACAGGGGCGCTCACCACTCACATTGCCCCCAGGAGCCCGCGTGTGCCCGATGGTCAAGGCGCCTGGAGGCCATTTCACTCTGCAGGAGGTGGAGGAGGTACGGGGGAAGCAATGGCCCAGGGAGGGGCCAGTCAGCTGGGCCGGCTCAGGGCGGGGTGGGGGCCATGGCGGGTCCCCGGGGCTTCTGAGCCCAGCTGCCTGGCCCGGAAAGCTTTCCCACACCTGGGGCAGGTGGGAGTTTGACTGGGAGGGCTCTGCTCCCCAAGGAAGCTAGGTCAGGACCCAGGCCATGGCAGGGTGCAGGGGCAGGAGTGAGAGGGGGGGAGCAGGCCATGCCCTGAGTCGCGGGGTGCCAGCCCGCGCTGTCGGGCAGGATCAGCCCAACCAGCCCAGAACTAGGCTGACCTCACGCTGGCCCCAGGAGGACGGGGTGGGGGGCTGAGGCTCTGGCTCCTCAGGAGGAAAGTCCACGTCGTCCTGGAACAAGCCCTCCTCCCAGACCCGAGATGCCCGGCCTTGCAGCACAGGTGGGGCTGGAGGAGTGTCTGGTCCCCGCTGCCCAGATCTGGCCGTCTACAGGGCCGGCTGTGGGGCGGCAGTGTCTGGGGCAGGTCTCGCCCTGCCCTCACAGGACAGTCTTCACGAGAGGGGCCGGCAGACCGGGGAGGCCCCTGCCGTGCTGGCTCTGCCTCAGGCTCTCACTCCTCCCTCAGGCCCTGGCCAGGCACAAGCCAGTGCTGCTGTTCCTGGCCCATGGAGAGTCATCCACCGGCGTGCTGCAGCCCCTCGATGGCTACGGGGAGCTCTGTCACAGGTAACCCCATACCCACAGGTGAGCCTGGTCCTCAGGTGAGCCTGGACCTCAGGTGAGCCTGGACCTCAGGTGAGGTTGGCCCCTCAGGTGAGCCTGGCCCTGAGGTGAGGTTGGCCCCTCAGGTGAGGCTGGCCCCTCAGGTGAGCCTGTCCCTCAGGTGAGGTTGGCCCTTCTAGTGAGCCTGTCCCTCGGGTGAGGGAGGCCACTCAGGTGAGACTGGCCCTCAGGTGAGCCTGGCCCCTAAGGTGACCCTGGCCCTCAGGTGAGCCTGTCCCTCGGGTGAGCCTCGCGCTAAGGTGAAGTTGGCCCCTCAGGTGAGCCTGGCCCTCTGGTGAGCCTGGCCGTCAGGTGAGCCTGCCCCTCAGGTGAGAGAGGTCACTCAGGTGAGCCTGACCCCTCAGAGGAGCCCAGCCATCAGGTGAGCCTGACCCCTCAGGTGAGCCTGCCCCTCAGGTGAGCCTATGCCTCAAGTGAGCCTGACCCCTCAGAGGAGCCTGGCCCTCAGGTGAGCCTGACCCCTCAGGTGAGCCTGCCCCTCAGAGGAGCCTAGCCATCAGGTGAGCCTGACCCCTCAGGTGAGCCTGCCCCTCAGGTGAGCCTATGCCTCAAGTGAGCTTGACCCCTCAGGTGAGCCTGACCCCTCAGAGGAACCTGGCCCTCAGGTGAGGCTGACCCCTCAGGTGAGCCTATCACATCAGGTGAGGCTGTCACCTCAGGGTAGCCTGGCCCTCAGGTGATGTTAGCCGCTCAGGTGATCCTGGACCTCAGGTGAGCATGGCCCTCAGGTGAGCCTGACCCCTCAGATGACCCTGTCACCTCAGGTGAGCCTGACCCCTCAGACGAGCCTGGCACTCAGATGAGGCTGGCCCCTCAGGTGAGCCTGACCCTCAGGTGAGGTTGGCCCCTTCAGGTGAGCCTGGCCCTCAGGTGAGTGTGGCCCTCAGGTGAGCCTGAACTCTCAGATGAGCCTGTCCCCTCAGGTGAGCCTGACCCCTCAGATGAGCCTGGCCCTCAGGTGAGCCTATCCCCTCAGGTGAGGCTGGCCCCTCAGGGTAGCCTGGCCCTCAGATGACGTTGGTCCCTCAGATGAGCCTGGCCCTCAGGTGAGCCTGTCCCTTCAGATGAGCCTGTCCCCTCAGGTGAGCCTGACCCCTCAGATGAGCCTGTCCCCTTAGGTGAGCCTGACACTCAGGTGAGGTTGGCCCCTCAGGTGAGCCTGGCCCCTCAGGTGAGCCTGGCCCTCAAGTGAGCCTGGCCCTCAGGTGACCCTTACCCCTCAGGTATCCTGGCCTTCAGGTGAGCCTGGCCCTCAGGAGAGCCTGTCCCTCAGGTGAGGTTGGCCCCTCAGGTGAGCATGCCCCTCAGGTATCCTGGCCTTCAGGTGAGCCTGGCCCTCAGGAGAACCTGTCCCTCAGGTGAGGTTGGCCCCTCAAGTGAGCATGCCCCTCAGGTGTCCTGGCCTTCAGCTGAGCCTGGTCCTCAGGTGAGCCTGAGCCTCAGGTGAGTCTGGCCCTCAGGTGAGGCTGGCCCCTCAGGTGAGCCTGCTCCTCAGGGGAGCCTGGCCCCTCAGGTGAGACCAGCCCTCATGTGAGCCTGACCCCTCAGGTGAGCCTACCTCTTAGGTGAGCCTGGCCCTCAGGTGAGGCTGGCCCTCAGGTGAGCCTGCCCCTCAGGGGAGCCTGGCCCTAGGTGAGCCTGGCCTCCCAGGTGAGCCTGGCCCTCAGGTGAGCCTGACGTCAGGTCCAGGTGAGCCTGGACCTCAGGTGAGCCTGGCCCCTCAGGAGAGCCTGTCCCTCAGGTGAGCCTGGTCCTCTGGTGAGCCTGGCACACAGTTAAGCCTGATTCCTCAGGTGAGCCTGTCCCCTAAGGTGAGCCTGGCCCAAGGGTGAGCCTGACCCTTCAGGTGAGCCTGTCCCCTCAGGTGAGCCTGTCCCTCAGGTAAGCCTGGTCCTCAGGTGAGCCTGGCTCTCAGGTGAGGGAGGCCACTCAGGTGACCCTGGCCCTCAGGTGAGCCTGGCCCCTCAAGTGAGGTTGGCTCCTCTGGTGAGCCTGTCCCTCAGATGAGCCTGGCCCTCAGGTGAGCCTGG
>SJYR01001483.1:352910-380228 GCA_006410655.1 Kobus ellipsiprymnus | reverse complement strand
CCTGGGAAGGGTCCGGCCAGGCCCAACCAGGGTGTGCTGCCGGCGGCCACGTCCATGTGTGCCGGTCCTCACTGGGCCTAAGAGCCTGCAGGAGGCAGGCTCCGGGGTCCCACTCTTGTCGAGATGGGCACTCGTCCCCCGGCAGCCCTGAGTCTTGGAGAGGGCTGGTGTGGGCCTGGCTCCGCCCCTGTGGCTCACCAGGTGGGGGCTGGGCACAGCCGTGGGCCCTGGGTAGGGCCCCGAGCGGACCCGAGGCCGGCAGCCTGCGGCGCTCTCAGCGACCAGGGGAGCCGGCGCCAGCGGGCTGATCCAGACCCTGCCACAGGGCGGCTGCGGTCAGCGCAGGGGCTCGGAGGCAGAGGCCCTGAAACCCCGGAGCTCAAGTCCTCTTTCTTCCCGGGTATCTTTCACGGTCTGTGCTGCTCGGCTCCTCCCCGGGAAAGTCCTGTCCACTTGGAGGTCCTGACGACCTCGTCCCAGGTTTTCTTCCGAAGCCCTGTGGTGTCAGCTCTCTGTTGAGGTTGTGGCCGCTCTGTGGTCCTGCGCGTGCAGTGGGGAAGGGGTCGAGGTTCACTTTTATCCAGAGGACACCAGTCCTTCCAGTGTTTGTCGAGCGGACTTTCCTTCCTGTCCGGTTGGCGTGGCCCCTTTGGCAACTGGCCAGAGGTGAAGGTCTGCCCCGTGCCCATGAGTTAAGGAGCTCCTCTCTCCTGTGTCCACGCCGCACCGTCTTCAGTGCATCAGCTTTATCAGAAGTCTTAGAATCATATACATTTTAGTCAGCTTGTCTGTTTCCTCAGAACAGCTTTTTGGAATTTTGGTAGGAATTGCAGTAAATCTATGTATTCATTGAAGCTGACGCTCCAATGCTTTGGCCACCTCATGTGAAGAGCTGACTCACTGGAAAAGACCCTGATGCTGGGACAGATTGAGGGCAGGAGGAGAAGGGGAGGACAGAGGATGAGGTGGTTGGATGGCATCACTGACTCAATGGACGTGAGTTTGGGTGAACTCTGGGAGTTGGTGATGGACAGGGAGGCCTGGCGTGCTGCGGTTCATGGGTCACAAAGAGTCAGACAGGACTGGGTGACTGAACAATAAAAAATGTACCAAGATGAATGGAAACCATTAAAAAATTTCAGATTCCCACTCATGAAGGTTAATGTAGGTCTCTAAAAACCATGCTTAGTCTTCAGTGTAGAGGCCTTACCCGCATTTTGCTCAGTGTCACTCCTCCGCCCTTTGGAGTGAACTCGGCTAGCAGGCACATGCAGAACTGCCAGCCCATGGCCCCAGGGGCATCTGTGGGATGTCGCCGCACACTGGACCCGCGTGGCTTCCTACAGGCTGTCCATCAGGCTTATGCTGGGACACAAGCAGGGGGGTGAGCGCCAGTCTGGGGCAATGCCACGCGACACTGGTGCCTCCCGTGACCGCAAGCTGCTGTGAGCTCCCGCCCTCGTGGGGTTGAAAAGGGGCAGTCCCCGCTCAGTCGGCACCGCGACCCCGAGGCCGTGCCATCTGCCCTGCTGAAGGGAGACACAGCGTAGCACCTGGGTTGCTGCATGTGACCTGGCTCTGTTTATGCAATCCCCTGCCATTCATGATCCAGCAGAGATGTGTATTTTCTAATTTATCTTTAGACCCCTTTCTAGAGCAGTTTTAGGTTCACAGCAAAAGTGAGAGGAAGGGGCAGAGGTTTCCCAAACGTCCCCTGCCCCGCAGGTGTGCGGGGCCCCCGTTCTCAGAGCCGCATTTTGACCTCTGCGCTGAGGTCATCCTGTGAGCGAGAGTCTCTGATGGCGGCGCTGAGTCCTGACACTGGCCTTCAGGACATTCTGCCGGACTCTTGGCTGTGGCAGTCGGTGGTTATAACGTCTTCCTCTTGGTCTTTCCCGCCCCTGTATCTCTTACCCCTGCTAAGTACAGCCCCCCGCGTCCACCCCAACATCAGAGAAATGACACAGGGTGGGCCTGGACACTGCACCCCTCACGAATCAGGTTGGACCAAGCTAACCCCTTCTGCAGTGCCCGCCTCGCGGCAGGGCACGGGGTGGGCCGGGGGCATTCCGTGTCCCTCCCATTAGTGGCAGCTGAGGCCCCAGGTCCCGCGGCCTTCAGAGAGGCCCGAGTGTGCCCTCCGCAGCGTGCGTGCGACCACTTTCTGGAGGAGGTCCAGGGAGGTGCCTGCCGCACGGACTGATGGGGTTTGCAGCCACCTTCTCAGGACCCGGGCCGTGGGCTGTGGCTCAGAACTTAGGAGACATGTCGCTTGGAGGCAGAGTGAAGACTGCAGAATGCCTGCTGGCCGGGCGCCCAGAGGGTGAGCAGCCCTGCAGGGGGAAGGGCCACAGGCCACCGGCAGTGTGCTGACGGGAGAACGGAGGTGGAAACAGCGGAGGGCCGAGACGGGCAGGGACAGGGGCGCCACCTGCCGGGAGAAGCCCCTGCACACGGCAGGGGTGCCTCTGCCACGGTGCCGCTGCCGGGGGGCTGCGGGTGGCTCCCTCATGAACGAGCAGGTGAGGACTCGGGGCGGGCAGGGGTCGTTCACAGGGACAGAGAAGGGTGTCTGCACACAAGCGTGTCCACTTCATGTGTCCAGAAAGCAGGCGGTCCCGGCCCCCGGGGCACAAGCAGTGCTCTAGCAGATTCAAGGTGGATTCAGAGGCCCCGCCACGTGGAGCAGCAGGTGCAGACAAGCTCCTGGTCCCCTGAGGACTCTCAGCTTTCGGCCTTGACGACATCACACGGAGGGGTCAGCACGCAGAGCGCATAGCACCTTCACCCCGGGGCCTCCGAGACCCACTGTCCAGCACACTCAGACGCCCACAGGGCTGCCCCTGGACAGGCGCAGCCTGTCAGAATAGACTTATCTGTCCCTGGGGACAAGGCCCTCCACCCCCAAATCCACTCCAGGCGAAGCCCGTTCCCTCCTCCAAACGTTCCCGGAGACTCCATGGGCAGTGCCGCAGGNAGCACACTCAGACGCCCACAGGGCTGCCCCTGGACAGGCGCAGGTGGGCCCTGGGGACAAGGCCCTCCACCCCCAAATCCACTCCAGGCGAAGCCCGTTCCCTCCTCCAAACGTTCCCGGAGACTCCGTGGGCAGTGCCGCAGGCAGAGGGCAGTGAGCCGGGCGCCCAGCTCAGTGATCCTCAGCACCCAGGGCCTTGGTCTTCAGGAAGACGCTCTGCATGGCCGAGACCCGCTGCTCGTCCCGGATGTTGAAGGCCTGGAACTGCGGGCGGGGCGGGACAGCGGGATCACCGGCCGTCAGGGGCCATCAGGCGCTCCCTGGGTCTCTCCCTCTGGGTCTTCACCTGTGCAATCCTCCCTGAGGGTGGACACCCCTGGGGCCCTCTCTCCTGGGCTCTTCCCTGGATGGGCCTGACACAGGGAAGCCCCCCGGGTGCACTGCCGCCCCCCAACCCCCACGCACCCTGGAAGGAGCCCGTGTGGGCTCTCAAGGTGGGTGAGAGCTGGACAGGAGCTGGAGGGGCTCTGTGGGGGACAGAGGAGGCCTAGCAGAGCCTGTGGAGCCTGGGGTTCAAGGTGGGGCAGCCGGTGGACACACCCAGATGTGGCCTGGCTGAGGGACCCCCGAGTCCAGGGAAGCAGCAGGAAGCTGTCCCCAGGAGGCCTGGGGCAGCTGCATTTCATCATGAGGTACCGAGCCCGGGGGGCAGGAGGGGCTCTGAGCATTTGTCCAGTGTGCGTTTGCAGGTGGTTCAGGGGGCACTGGGGGCAGGCTCAGATGGCCTGGTTCCCAGAGATGGGCCCTTGGTCCTTGAGGTCCCTGGCAGCTGGGGGCATTCACGGCTTGACGCTCCCGCTGCACTGCCCCAGCGAGGACTGACCTGCCCCACCTTCCTCGGCTCCTGACCAGGGATCGCACAGCAGGGCTCCCTCCCCACCCACCATGAACCCACACCTGCCGGGCCCCCCAGCCTTTGTGCCCACCTTGTCCAGCAGGACGTCAAAGTAGGCAGTTGCCCAGTAGGCGGGCTCACCAGCGGGCAGCTGCAGGAGCGCCCGGAGCCCGCTGCCCACGCGCGGTGGGGGGCTGCGGCCCAAGTGGGTGGCGTGGATGCGCAGGGCAGCCTCGGGCTGGCTGGCGAAGCGCTCGACACGCTGGTAGAGGGCGCCCAGGTCCAGGCCCGCGTCCTGCAGCAGGTTCCGCTCGGGGTGCAGGAAGTGTGGCAGGTTCTTGGTGGCCAGGCAGCAGAGCAGCACCACCAGCGGGCGGTACACGGCGCCCTGGAGCTCCGCCCAGTCCTCGGGCGCCGGGAAGAGCGCCGCTGCCCACAGCAGCGCCATCTGCGGGGCGTCGGGTCAGCCCACCCAGGGAGGCCCCCTGCCCGCGCCTGCCCCAGCCTCTACGCCTCCCCAGGCGTCCCAGAGGCCCCTATCCTGACGCCCCTCTTCTCCCTGGGGTCAAGCTCAGGGGCTTCTGAGACTCCCACCATCCTCTGGGCCTTTCCCACATGCCCCGTGCTGCACAAACTCCTGCTGATGCCCCGCAGCCCTACACCAAATGCCCTGCCCGGAGACATCGTCCCTGCCCTCATCTGTGAGTCCAGGATGCCTGAATGCATCTGAAAACCACCAGAATAGACTTATCTGTCCCCCCAGCACCTCCTCTTTCCCCACCCGAGCCCCCAGCCAGGGGCCCTTCCTGTCGCTTGGCGCCCTGCCGCACACCCCCCGGCCTCAGCCCAGCCGCTCCCCCTGCACACAGGCCCGGGAGAGGCCGCGCGGGACCACAAACCTTCAAGTGGCCAAAGGTCAGGCCGGGGCTCCGGCCGCCGTCCCGCCAGCTCTCGTGGTTGACCCGGTCGAGGATGGAGAGGCTGTCCAGGCGGTGGCCCCGGAGGGAGCCCAGCGCCCCCAGCAGCCTGGTGAGCAGGTAATCAGTGGAAACCCTGGAGCCCGACAGATACACCGTGGGCGGTCAGCACCGGGGCCGCCCAGCCGTCCAGGCGCCTGCTCAGAAAGGACGGTCCCCCGCCTCTGCGGCCTTCTGAGCCCCACGGGATGGCCAGACCACACGGGGGCTGGCCTGGCGCTCGCGGGCCCCTGTACTTTTCAGGAACCACCCCTGATGGGCCCTCAGAGGCGGAATGTCCCATTTCCAGGTAGGAGCTCAGGCCCAGGACGTGGGGGCGGCTGGGTGCCCTCAGGCACGTCCGGCCCTCTTTGTGTGGGCAGGAAGATGCCACCATGACCCACCGGCGGTGAAGCGGTGGCTCTGTGTGGGCAGGCAGGGGCCAGGTGAAGCCCCCCGGCCGGGCAGGGTGATGCCTCCACTCCAGGCCAGGTCAGGTCAGGACGGGACCCAGTCCCCAGCCCTGGGTTTGAGGGGAGCTCAGCCAGAGCCCCGTGCCCCCACCTCCCCTCACAGACACGGAGGAGGGCTCCCCTCCCCTGCAGGACGGGCCGCCCTTCCTAGGCACAGGCTCCTGGGGGGACCTGGGACCCGAGGTGGGGCTGTGGGGGCTCCAGGGCCGGGTGGGAGCTGTCCCCTCCCTCGTGGTGGGGGATGCGTGTCTGGGAAGGGCAGAGCCCAGGGCCCAAGCCTCTCCTCGGACACTGACTGCCCTCGCGCAAGGGTCCTCCCCGCTGCCCTGCGGTCTCAGGTGTCCCCCGACCCTCGCCACTGTCCCACCTGAAGGGAAGGCGCCGGGTGGGGTGACAGAGGAGGCCACCCAGGACAGCCCCCCAGAGTTCCAAGTCCCCCCTCAGGTGCCTGACAGCACCCTCTCCCCAGGGGGACAGAGGGCGCCTCCCCATCCCCCAGAGCCGGGAGGCGAGGAGCTGGCAGCAGGGGGCAAGCGGTCTGGTGGGATCCCTGAGACCCTAGGAATGGCAGCGCTGTTCAGGAGCCCGGGGCAGAGGTGGGCAGGGGACTCTGCAGGCCCGCCTGCCTGCAGTGGGGAGCAGAGGGGTGATGGGCCACCCCTCCCGCCAGCTCCCCACACACCCGGAGTGCATCCTACCTCCAGAGCTCGGCGCCGGCTGGCACCAGGGCCACCTCCTGGCGGACGATCCCTCGCAGGGCGCCCTCAGGGAAACCTGGCACCAGCCGGGCCCCCTCCAGGGCGGGCACCCTGAGCCTCCTCCGCACCACGGGCACCACGTTGAAGTGGAGCATCCTCCAGCCGCTGGACACCCGCAGGGACAGGCCGAGCTGCTCCTCCCTCAGGCTGTCCACGCTCAGGGAGCCTGCAATGGGCCACCTGCTAAGCCAGCCCCTCTCCTGGGCCGGCCTCCGAACCCCAACCTCCGCGCCTCGGGAGGTGCCTCTAACGAGGAACACTGAGGCTGTGAGCGGGGCCCTGAGCCAGTGAGACCTGCTCACGGAACAGACGTCGGGGGCCTGCTCAGCGGAAAGCCCAAAGGAGCACCCGGGCGGGGGGCGGGGGTGGATCTCTAGTCCAGGGGCGCCCCCAGTGAGACCAGGCCGCGGACACCGTGACCTGGGACCTGGGACCTCAGCCTCCAGAGCACAGAGGAGATGCGCTTCTGTTGTTTAGGCTGCCAGGTCCCTGGGGTCTGGAGGAGGTTCCTAACCCTTGGCTCAAAGAGGCTGACTTTAAGGCTGCGCCCCACGCTCTGGGACACCCAGTGGCCCCTCGTCCCTGGTTGCCTTGGCACCCTTTTCCTGGACCCGTGGGCCCCTAACTCCGGGCCGGCGGGTCACAGCAGCCCCTCTGCTGGGGACACCCTGGGCTGCTGGAGGTCGGGTCCTTCCCTCCCCGCAGCCTGTAGCCCCTGCGGGTCCTCCAGAGGGTGGGGGCCGGCTCTGTGGCATTCCAGCTCCAGAGCCCGAGGGGGCCTGGCTGTAGCTGGATGTCCCCGATCAGACCCGCCTGCTCCCCACTTTCCATCCCTGTGCCCCTACGTGACCCGAGAGCCCCTTCCGGGCTCCGCCCGTGACACCTGTCCTGGAAGGGCCAGGCCCGGGTGAGCGCCCAGTGGCCCCGCAGCCTGGGTGGTGAGGAGCTGGCTGGGCGCAGCCTCGTCCAGGAGGAGGCCCTGGACCCCGCCAGACACGCAGGCCTGGCACCGGAGCCTGCCTCCTGCTTCCCACTCCCTGCCTCCTCCCCAGACCTCAAGGGGCCCAGCCTGGCCCTGGAAAGCACCCCAGACCAGCAGGAGGGGATGCTCCACGTCCCTTCCCCCAAACACACACACCTGGAGAGAGAAGGCGCTCTCAGGGCAGCGGGAGGGGCTCTGTGTGCGGCCTGGGTGAGAAGGGGTCTTCCCTGCCCTCCCAGTGCTGCCCACAGAGGGTGCCAGGCCAGAGGCCAGGGGCCGGCCAGCTGGGGCCCGGAGGTGGGTCATCAGGTCCCAAAGGGAGTCCCCATCACGTGCTGCTGGTGAGCCCGGTCTGCACTGCCCACCTTGGACCTCCCATGGCCCCAGGATTCAGGGAAAAGCCAACGTGCCCCCTACCCCCGTACGAAGACCCCTCCCCCACAATCTCCGCAGGGCGGCTCTTGGGCCACCTTCTGGGACCCTGCCCAGAGCAGGTCCCGACCCTACCACTGGGGCCACTCCGTCCCCTGCAGGGCCCGTCTCCCCACCAGCTGAGCGGGGAAAGGGCTCAGGGACCTCCAGCCCCTCCCATTCAGTGTGGTTGGAGGCCCCTGTCATGTAGACACCTGGGTGGTTTCACTTCCTTATCTGCCTTTGTTCACAGAAAGGTGGCTTGGAAGGCAGCCAGCCGCACCCACCGTCCCTGGCACTCCCCGCCTCGGCCTGCCCGGTCTCACCGGTTCCCAGGGTTGGGGCGGCCTGAACCCCCGCACCTAGGCTCCCGCTTCCCTTTTAAGGCAAGTGTAAGAAGCAACGCCTGGAATTTCCTGCAGCAGGAAGCACGGGTGGGGAGGAGGGGCCTGGCCACTGGGCAAAGAGAGCCCTGCAGGTGGCAGGGCCCGTGGAACAAAGGAAGAAGGGACTAGCCCTGCCCAGCTGCCGGCGGTCACTGTGAAGCTTGGAGGGGACCGGACAAGACGCGGGCAGGGCTGAGCTCAGGAGTGCCCATGACAGGCTGCGGCCACCCAGCGGGGCGCTTCTGCCATCAGCCTGCAGCAGGCCTGTGGGGGCCGGGTGGGCAGCCTCCCCCTGTGGGCTCGGAGTCCTCACGTCGGCTTGCAGACAGACGCCCGGCTCCCCCGGAACCCGCATCAGGAGGAGGCCCTGGACCCCGCCAGACACGCAGGCCTGGCACCGGAGCCTGCCTCCTGCTTCCCACTCCCTGCCTCCTCCCCAGACCTCAAGGGGCCCAGCCTGGCCCTGGAAAGCACCCCAGACCAGCAGGAGGGGATGCTCCACGTCCCTTCCCCCAAACACACACACCTGGAGAGAGAAGGCGCTCTCAGGGCAGCGGGAGGGGCTCTGTGTGCGGCCTGGGTGAGAAGGGGTCTTCCCTGCCCTCCCAGTGCTGCCCACAGAGGGTGCCAGGCCAGAGGCCAGGGGCCGGCCAGCTGGGGCCCGGAGGTGGGTCATCAGGTCCCAAAGGGAGTCCCCATCACGTGCTGCTGGTGAGCCCGGTCTGCACTGCCCACCTTGGACCTCCCATGGCCCCAGGATTCAGGGAAAAGCCAACGTGCCCCCTACCCCCCTACGAAGACCCCTCCCCCACAATCTCCGCAGGGCGGCTCTTGGGCCACCTTCTGGGACCCTGCCCAGAGCAGGTCCCGACCCTACCACTGGGGCCACTCCGTCCCCTGCAGGGCCCGTCTCCCCACCAGCTGAGCGGGGAAAGGGCTCAGGGACCTCCAGCCCCTCCCATTCAGTGTGGTTGGAGGCCCCTGTCATGCAGACACCTGGGTGGTTTCACTTCCTTATCTGCCTTTGTTCACAGAAAGGTGGCTTGGAAGGCAGCCAGCCGCACCCACCGTCCCTGGCACTCCCCGCCTCGGCCTGCCCGGTCTCACCGGTTCCCAGGGTTGGGGCGGCCTGAACCCCCGCACCTAGGCTCCCGCTTCCCTTTTAAGGCAAGTGTAAGAAGCAACGCCTGGAATTTCCTGCAGCAGGAAGCACGGGTGGGGAGGAGGGGCCTGGCCACTGGGCAAAGAGAGCCCTGCAGGTGGCAGGGCCCGTGGAACAAAGGAAGAAGGGACTAGCCCTGCCCAGCTGCCGGCGGTCACTGTGAAGCTTGGAGGGGACCGGACAAGACGCGGGCAGGGCTGAGCTCAGCAGTGCCCATGACAGGCTGCGGCCACCCAGCGGGGCGCTTCTGCCATCAGCCTGCAGCAGGCCTGTGGGGGCCGGGTGGGCAGCCTCCCCCTGTGGGCTCGGAGTCCTCACGTCGGCTTGCAGACAGACGCCCGGCTCCCCCGGAACCCGCATGACCTGAGCCTGGACGTGCAGTCAGACCTGAGCTCCGTACGCTGGGCGGCCCGGGACAGGTCAGCACCCCTCGGGTGGCTGCTGTCCCACTCGCTGATGTGGGGCCAAGAGGACTCCAGGCAACAGCCACAGGCACCCCGCGCCTGCCCCTCCTGGGGGAGCCGCGCACCCTGTCGCGGTCCCAGGCCCTGCCCCGCAGCCCTGCCCCTGGAGGAGGCACTTCACCACCCCGGGCCCACGCTGTGCGGGGCTGTCCTTCCAGCACCCTTGAGGTCCAGGCAGCCCCTGCTGGAAGGAGGCCCACAACTTCTGGGCTTGTCAGGAGTGCTGCCCATGGCCCCCACCCATCAGATCACATCACCAGGGCAACCAGGGAGACGCTGAGGCCAGAGCCCGCTCACCGGAAAGTTTCCCGCCTCAGAACCTGCCCAGGACCAGGACACCAGCATACATAGAACGGGGCTGTACACACCGGCACACACACCCCCTCACATGTGCGCACATATGCACTTATGATCCCACAGTACCACACTTACAGACACACACGATCACACATGCATGCACGTACACACCCACATTTGTGCACACTTACACACACACACATGCACTCACGATCCTACAGTTTCACACTCACACACACACGTGTTCACACATGCACTCACCATCCTGCTATCCCACACTTGCACACGTATTCACACATGCGTGCACTCACACACACATGTGTTCACACACGCACTCATAATCTTGCTGTCCAACATTTACACACACACATGCACTCACCACCCTGTTATCCCACTCTTACACACGTGTGCTTACACATGCATTCACAGGCCTGCCATCCCTCACTTACACACACCCACACATGTGCGCACACGTGCTCTCAGATCCCACAGTCCCCCACTACACACACACACCCTGAACAGTCACACGTCCTCGCACGCGCATGGAGCGCGATTGCCCGCACCTGGCGCGATGAGGCGGTGGTGCTTGCAGTACACGACGGCCGCCACCAGGAGGTCCTTGAGGACCCGCAGGACCTTGCTGGGCACGATGTGGCCACAGCTCCTGGCACTGCCCTCCAGGGAGGCCTCGAAGACATCGCCCGTCTTCCAGCGCTCCAGGCCGGCCGCTTCCCGGGGGAGGCCCAGGCGGCAGCACCCCAGGCCGCCCCCTGCTTCGGCAGGCCCCACCTCCTCAATCACCAGGGCCTCGGCGTCCACCCACAGGGGCACCTCCACGCCCAGCGGGCCCTCCGAGGAGCGCAGGGCAAACTGGAAGGCCTCCAGGTCCCGGGAGTAGTCCACGAGGAAGCGGGGGTCCAGGGCGTGCACGCGCTCCAGCAGGGTGAGCACCACGTCCTCAGCACGCTGGTGCTCCTGCGCCCGGGACGCCGCCCGCGAGCGCAGGGCCTGTAGGTAGTGGTGCCACAGGGGCACCCGCACGGCCATGGCTGCGGGCGCAGCCGCGGGGACCGGCAAGGCGCCTGCTGCAAGCGGGCCAGCTCCCACCAGTGACTGGCGGGCGGGCGGGCAGGCTGCAGCAGCTAAATAGCTGAGTGGGGCCCCAGCTTTGAAGTGAGGGTGAGTCAGGCATCAGCAATTAGGAACGTCGCGGGCGGGCGGGGCCTGGCTCCCCTCCCGCCACCGCGGCTCCACGGCTCAGGCCCAAGGGCGTCCAGGCCCAGGACTTTGCCCCTCTGGGCCCAGGCCCCCACCCCATGCTGTCCTGTCCCAGGTGCCCCTTTCCACCCTTATGCCCGTCGCAGCAGCCACGGGTGGGACATGGGCCATCCGAGTGGGACGTGGGCCATCCCGCTGCTCGGATGAGAGGTGAGCAGGCCGATGGCCGCGCCGGACCCCTCAGTGGGAGCTGTCCACTGCAGCTGCCACCTCCCAGCAGCCTCTCTCTGAGGGCCAGGCCGCGAGTCTGTGTTTCCATGGCAACCTGGACACCACCCCCCCTCAGGCACCTGTGCCCGCGTAAAGCAGGGAGCCCGAACCCGCTGCCTCCTCCCCCTGCAGGGCATGTGTCCAGCCCCGGCGCCCAGCCCCAGGCCCTCAGACCCCCGAGGGGCCCATCTCCCACCCACCTGCCCTTCGGCCTGAGAGGAGTCGTCACCCCCGGGGCCTGGTGCTGGGCCGAGCCCGGTTCCAGAGGGTGCCTCCCTGGGCCTGCCTGGCCAGCCTGGGAAGCCTCGCCCTGCCGCCCCCTCCAGCATGGTCCAGCCCCGCCTGCCACTTCACAAATCCCAACCAGCCTCGGGAACTGCCCTGCCGACCCCGGGCCCCGCCCGGCTGGCCGTGCATCTGTGTTCAGCCACCGCACGGTCTGCAAACAGTGAATGTGGGGCCCTCCCCTGGCCAGGCATCTGGAGACGCTGTCCCTGCAGTGCTCCAGGGGAGCCCCCACCCATCCGCCCGAGACACCCAGGGAGCTGTGCCCGTTTCAACGCTGAGGGCAGGACCAGCATCAAGCACTCCGTTCCTGGTGCTTGGAGACCCTGCTAAGAAGCTGCAGCCCCCAAGGGGGTGTCTCCGCTCCCACACCTCCCGGGACGAGGAGCCCACCACCTCACAAGGCAGCTAGTGATAGTCAAGAGAAAACAGATTCATGTCCTCGGCCCTGGCTGGCCCTGCCCTCAGGGTTAGCCCAGTTAGCCCAGGGCATGCCTGCCCCTCCCCAGGGCGGCTCGGGGGCTCAAGCCCACGCTGTTAGCAGCCCTCCTGGCGCCCTGCTTCCCGCGCCACTTGCCAGGAAGATGCTGGCCTGCAGGGAGAGGCGCTGGGGCCCTTCCGCCCGGACCTGACCCTTGGCACGGGGCCCTGCCTGCGTTTGGAGCCACTATCTGTGACTCAAGGATGCTCACGTCGCTCCAGCGTCACCCTCCCACGAGTCTCACAGCTCTCCTGAATTCGCCCAGGAGACCTGGCGACACCTGTCTACCCAAAGTGCCGAGAGCTTTGAGCCGCGGGGCAGGCCCCTGCCATGCCCGACAGGCTGCCTTGGGCTCTGCGCTCTGAGGGCCCTGGTGCAGGGGCCCTCCCCGCCTGGGCACCAGCCCCTGCCGTCCCTGGAGCGCTGCTCCTGGTCAGCGACCCTGAAGGGCTGGAGGCTGGCCGTGCATGCTTCTCACCCTCCCCGTGCCCATCCTCGCCCTTTGCTGGCGCCGCTGCTCCCGGCACCCCACAACCAGGCCCATGTGCCCCAGGGTCTGGCAGACCCCTCGGACCCAGCAAACTCAGCGTGCACCTCCAACCACAGAGGGTTCTGCCCGCCCCACTCTGGTCTCAGGGGAGCCCCGCTTCTGCCCAGCGAGTCCTGGATCTGCCCCCCACTCCCTGCAGACTGTCCACCCCAGCCCACCTCTCCCCAGGCCTCTGGTCCCTGACCCGGAGCTGTCAGGGCTGGCCTCCAGGAGACAAACCTGACCGGGAGCGTCTCTGGTGTCATCCCTGTGTCCACACCCCAGGGACCTTCTCCTCCATCTCTGGCCGAGCCTCAGCCCCTGCCTGCCTGACCCCTAACCACTCCTGTGTCCCCTTGAGCGGCTCAGGCAGGCTGGTCCCCTGACAGTCCCTGACAACACCCCGCCAGGCATCCTCAACGTGCTCCCCGACCCAGGGTGGCTGCCGGCGGCCAGAGGCGCTCACGCAGCACAGACTTGGGCAACAAGAGGGACTGTGGGCGTGTGGGGCAGACGTCCCGGGAAGCTGGGCGTGAGCTCCCTGCAGGGAGAGATGAGAGGGACAGAGGGGAGCGGGCGCCCACCTGGCAGGCCTCAAACCCTGGGACCCCTGGCCCGCAGACCCCAGCGCGGAGGCACAGGAGCCAGGGGAGCAGGCGTGCTCAGCGCCCCACCAGGCCTGACGAGCTCCTCGCGGGCGGGAGGCGCAGGGCAGGTCGGCCCGCGTGTTTGCGTTGCTTCCACCCCTCAGCGTAACTCAGTGTGGGAGCACGTATTTCAGGAATTCCCACACATGCTGGAAGGGGCGCACGTCCACCCAAACAGGCTCCTGAACGGCGGCCCCCACACGGGCTCAGCACAAGTGATGGACAGTCCAGGTGGCCAGGGGCTTGCAGAGAAGGGAGGCCAGGCCCCCCGAAGGACACTGCTAGCAGTCACCCTGGACACCCTCCGACTGGCCGGGGTCAGACCCGGGCTCTGGCCCCGGTCCTCACCCGGCGCGGCCTGCCTCTTCTACATGCCCACCGCTCCAGCCCGTTTGTGCCACAGCCCGTGTCACCGGCCACCGCCTGACTGGACGGCAGACACGTGCAGGGGTGCGGCTGAGCCCGGCCTCCTGGATGCACCCCCACACTGCAGCAGGGTCTACCACTGCCCCGGTGCCCGCGGCCTGGGCACTGCCCCCCAACCACCCAGCGGCCTCGGAGGCTCTGCGGGCAGCCGGGAGGGGCACGGCAGGCGGAGGGGAGGCCAAATCCCCCAGGAGCCAGCGGGCCGCCTAGCTGCAGCCTCTCCCCCCAGGCTACCCGGCACTGGCGTGAGCACNAACCACCCAGCGGCCTCGGAGGCTCTGCGGGCAGCCGGGAGGGGCATGGCAGGCGGAGGGCAGGCCAACGCCCCCAGGAGCCAGCGGGCCGCCTAGCTGCAGCCTCTCCCCCCAGGCTACCCGGCACTGGCGTGAGCACGAGGGAACACGCAGGACTGGGTGTGCAAGGGGGTGCCGGGCCAATTGACCCAGAGACTCATGGAGAAGCCAGGGAGGCTGTCATGTCTGCAAGCAGCCTCAAAAGGCCCGTGCGAGCGGGTGCGGGAGTGGGGCTGGGGTGCGAGGCTCTGTCCGTCCATCCAGTGGGGGCTGCAGAGCCCTGAGGGGGCGAGCCATCCGAGTGCTTGTGGACACTGGGACCCCTTAAGAGGAAGCAGGCTGCGGGCGACCAGCAACGGTCCCCAGGAAGGTAACCCCCACCCCACCAAGCGGGCAGTGGACAGCTGACCCATGAAGGTGTCCCAGGCAGGAAGGGAGCCGGGCAGGCACAGATGGAAGGGAGTGGGCAAGGCCTGCGGGGAGAGGAGGGGCTCCGAGGGCCCGTCACGGTGCAGGGAGGAGCGAGTGAGACAGGGGCCCCGGCAGATGCCCTCTCAGGCCCAGGGAGCAGAAGACCGCCGTCGGGGTAGCCCAGGGCGGCCCAGCTCCCATCCAGGCCGGTCAGTCAGCCCAGGGCCAGCCCGCAGCCCGCAGCCCTCCCGTGCGTCAGTCGCCCACTCGCATCCAACTCTGCGACCGCCTGGACTGTGGCCCACCAGGCTTCTCCTCCCGTGGGATTCTCCAGGCAAGAGTGCTGGAGCGGGTGGCCATTTCCCCCTCCAAGCCCTCGCCTAGGACGCGCGTCAACTGCACAGCCCGACCCAAGAGCCCAGCAGCTCTCTCCTGAAGGTGCCGGGCGGCGGGGGCGTGGGAGGCGTTTGCCTCCAGGTCTGCAGGCAGGCATGGGTTGTTTTTGTTGTGACGAAAAGGTAGCAGAAAGCTGAGTGTGTGCTCGAGCCGGCCACAAGTGCAGCTGTCGGAAGGAGGGGCCGCAAGTTACTCCTACTCCCCTTCCCCAAGACTAGCCCCCGGGTGCGCCCACAGAGTGCCCTCAGGCAGCCCTCTGAGTGGACGAACACAGCTGGCTCTGCTCCTGGGGCCTCCCCCAGCTGGACGCCCCCTGGAAAACCAGGGCTGGTGGTCCCCTGTGGTCTCTGAGCAGTGGCCTGGATGTCATGGGAGGCCCCTGCGCTGCACAGAGAAGGGAGGGGTTGAGGCCTGTCTCCCACGGTGCACAGGCCCGGGGCCTGCTCAGGGGGACACTGAGAGGCTGGCAAGCAGTGCCCCTGAGCGTGAGCCTCCCACCAGCACCCCGATCCCACAGAGTGTCACACACAGCCTTAAGCGTGGATGGAGGGCCAGGCTGGCTGGAGGCGCCGACTCAGAGCGGCTGGGGCCGCTGGGCAGCGGGAGGGTCAGCGGTTCCGGCCGGTGCCCGAGCCTGTGCCCCAGCATCCAGGACTGGGCTGTATTTTGGTGCCACAGCAGGGTTCTCAGGCCAGCTTCTGTCCAGCACCTGCAGGGGACACAGCCCCAGAGGCTGCAGACCGGGGTCGGTGGAGTCCCAGCCACCAGGGGAGCCAATCCTGTTGTGAGCAGTCCCCGGCCGTCCCGCACTCTCCTGCCAGGGGTGTGAGGAGGCGGGCCCGGGGTCACGGAGGAGCCCCACCAGTCCGATCCTGGCCGATCACAGCGGGGCCAGCCTGGAGGCCGCGAGGATGGGGCAGGGATGCCCGCCCTCCCCAGGGATGCCTGTGACTCGCCTTCAGAGGACACGTCAGGGCCACGCGTCGTGCCCGTGGCCGTTCAGGGGCTAGAGTTGCCTGAGCACGGGGGAGTCAGCGCTTCGCTGAGAGTTTGAGGTCCCATCCTCTTGGAGCAGATCTAGGTCAAGGGTGCAAATGCTGGGGCCCCCGGGCCAGGCAAGGCCAGCCAGCCATGCTTCTGCTTCCCCACCCCTCACCCTGTGGTCCCCGTCCACTTGTGGGCCCAGCGTGGCCAGGGCTCTTCACTGTCGCCGGGGAGATTGCGGGCGACCTGTCGCCATAGACACAGGCCAAGGAGAACACGGCAAGCCCCCTGCTTCTGCGGGGAAACAGTTTACAGGGCTGGGGTGGCTGCAGGCTGGGCCGGGGGAGGTGGCTAAGGCCACAGCACAGCCCTCAGTGCCCGGGCACTCCCTCCAAGTGCCCGGGGAAGGCGCAGGGTCCGCGGGTGGGAGTCAGGACGGCCGCAGTCCTCCCAGACCCCACGCTGCCCCGGCCCATCCCACAGGGCCCACATGCTGAGCACCTCCACGACACCCTCCACTCGGTCCCGAGTGCTCCCTGGGGGCCGCGCCCAGGCCCCAGGCTGAGCTCCGCCCAAGGGCCCTGCTGGCCTAGTGATGGCCCCAGGTAGAAGCCACAGCAGGGACGATGGGCAGGGAAGCCCTGGGTGGTGCCCACCAGGCCTGTGTGAGCCCTGAGGGGATGGCCACTGGGGCCAGAGAGGCGTCTCCGAGGAGAGGATGCTGAGGGGGGCAAGGACTGCAGACCCCTGGGTGCTCTGCTCCACCACGAGGCTTCAAGGGGGCAGAACAGGCCAGGGTGGGTGTCGGGCAGGGCGGGACACGGGCATTAACCCCAGCCACCCAGGCTCACCAGCTGGGCTCGTTCCTGACTGTGTAGTCTGGTCTGGACTCGTCCGAGTAGTTTGCACAGACGGTCACACCCACCTCTGCAGCCCCTGTCCTCCCCCTGCCTGAGCCCCCCACGCCTGGCCTCACCCATCACCACTCCTGGCAGGTCAGCTGCTGCCCGCACTCGTGTGGCCCGGGAAGGTGCGGGGGAGGAAGCGGTGGCCTGCCCGTGGCAAGTGGGACACGCATGACCCCGGGGCAGGTCCCCCTGACGGGCTCCAGGGGACCAGCCTCCAGAAGGCTCACCCAAGGCTCCCCGGGTCCCGTGCAGGCTCAGTCTGCCCACCCGTTACAGGCATCACACCACTGAACTCAGTCCCTTTGCAAAGGCTTGGAAAATGTCATGGTTTACAATCCTCAGTCGGGGGGACCAGTGGTCTGCACGCCTCCCCCACCTGCTGTGTGGCCCCCAAGCACACAACTCCTTCCAGGCAACTGCCCAGCGGAGGGCTGGGGCCCTTCCCTGCATGGGTGGGGGTCTGGGGGAGAGGTCAGCCCCTCCCCCATGTGGTCACTCAGGTAGACAGCGTCACCCAGGGCGTCTCCAGGTCTCTGGGGAATCGGCTTCCAGACAACAGCGTTCCTTGGACCCCATGGCAACAGAGCCGCCCTCCCGTTTCCAGGGAAACTAAGCCCTCCGCGTCGTGGTTGCTGCAGCAACGCCTGTGGGCTCAGTCAGCCACACTGTCCTGCCAGCAGAGGGGCAGCTGGGCGTCCGGGACAGAGGAGCCAGGTGCTGCCGGGGTCAGGGCCGGCGCGCAAACGCGGGGCCCGGCCTGGCCAGGGCCCTGGCAGGAGCCTCGGGCCGCAGAGCCCCTGCTTTCTCTTGGGTCCCGTGCACCAGCTGCTGATGAGTTCTGCCTCCAGTGAGCCAGCCAACGGGGACTCCACCGAGCAGTCCCAGCTGGGGCTGGACGCTGTGATCAAGGTCAGTGCTGTGGCCGCCCTCCAGCACCCTCCTGGGCGCAGGGGCTGAAGGCCCCTTGGGAGGAAAGGGACCCTGCACAGAAGGGCCACACCTCCCCGGCTTCAAGGGGTACTTTCCACGTGCTCACGTGGTCAGCGTGGACATAGAGTGTGTGTACACATACACACACACACAGGAACACATGCACACACACACACACGAGCATACACACAGGTGCACACACAGACATGAGCATACACACAGGTGTACACACACACACGGGCACACAGGTGCACACACACACGAGCACACACACAGGTGCACACACACACGAGCACACACACAGATGCATACACACACAGATGCATACACACGAGCACACACAGGTGTACACACACATACATGGGCACACACACAGGTGCCCACACAGGTGCACACATGAGCACACACAGGTGCACACGCACACACAGGTGCACACACACATGAGCACACACAGGTGCACACATGTGCAGACTCCAGTAGGACCGAGCCTGGGGAGAGTCTGAACTGGAGGCTGGGAACCTGAGCCTAGTCCCAGGCCCCCGATCTGTGCTGTGTGAACTCGGACAGCCGGCCCTCCTCTCTGCGCCCTGGGCCTGCTGCTTGCACACTGGGGGTGGGGGAGATGGAGGACCCTCCCACCCCAACAGTCTGGCTCACTGCTGCCTTGGTGGCAAAGTGTGGGAGTCAGCGGGCCTTCCTGGAGAGCTGTGGGCCCAGCTGTGGGTGTGGTCTGCCCCAGGGCCTGTTCCATGAGGCCCAGAAGTCCTGGTTCTGTCTTCCTTTATGGCCCCCACCTGGGTGCCAAAAACCACAGCATCTGGGCGTCACCCCCAACGTCCCCCCTTCACTCTAGACTTGCAGCCAGTGCCCAGCCCTGCCATCCCAGCCCCTTAAGAGCCCTGTACCCCAACCCCCGCCGTCACCTGGCTCCAGCCACCACAACCAGCCTGTCCCCACCCTGCCTCACCCCCGGGGATCCCAGTGAACCCCTGGGAACCAACTGACTCAGCCGTTTATTAACCCAGTGACTAGAAGCTCAGAACTGTCCTGTAGAGGGTGGCATGGCCCCAGGCAAGCAGATGGGTCCCCAGGAAAGTCACTGCCCACAGCTGCGCTGGTGATGAGATCGCACGGTGGGGTCATGTGTGACACCCGGGACGGGCAGGGGCAACGGCAGGATGTTTGGATCAGGTGGCGCACAAGGCAAACACGGCGGCCCTGAGTGGGGCCGTCTGCCGGGCTCGGGGGCCAGTGCCCCGACGTCCTGAGCGCCAGGGGGCCAGGCAGGGGCGGGGCCGGGGGGGGCAGGGCGGCTCACACCCCGTTCCCCAGGCAGGCAGCGCCTCACTGGGAGGGGGGACCTATCACCCTTTGGGAGTCCAGGAAAGCAGAGCTTGAGAGTTGAAGTCGCTGTGACTGCAGGCTGGTTTGAGGGAGAAACACAGGATGATGCCCACGTCCAGCAGTGGGCAGCGGTGTGGCGCACGAGGCTGCCCCAGCTCCCGCTGCCCACGGGACGCTGTCATCTGAAAGAAGTGGGGAGCCCTCGCAGGTGTGCGCGGCCCGCCCACCAGCACCTGTCGTCTGCATGGCGGTGATTGAGATCTCAAGACAATTACCCCCTGGGCGAGCAGACGGGCGGGCGCCAAAGGTGCCCAGATAGGCCGTCCAGACAGATGGCAGGAGAGACAGCTCCTCCAGCCCTCCGGCTGCAGACAGAAACTGAAGGGCCCTAGCAAGGTGCCACTTGGGGACGGGGCTCAGATGGGACGAGACCTGAAGGTGCTCCTCTGACCCCGGAGCCCCGGACACCCTGCTCGCTGCAGCCAGAGCCGCTGCCCACCCCAGCTTCTCCCTGAGCCCCTTCCAGCCACTCACCCACACTCAGAACTGGACTGTCTGAGGGTCTGGACCACAGCAGGTGGACAAAGCCGGCCGACGGGCAGAGGAGCCCTGGGCAGGAAGATCTGTGATTCTAGACCCAATTCTGTCAGAAGTTTTAGGAAGGCTCAGGCTCTTCCTTTTTGTGTTACATTTTGAGTCGTGGTGTTTTTCTAAGAAGTTGTCCATTATATGTCAGTTTCCAAATTTGCTGCCCAAAGTTGCTCCTAACATCCTCTCGCAGTCGTTCTGAAGCCTGAGAGTCCGAGGCAGGGCCATCTCCCACCCCTCAGTGCTGGGGGTTTGAGACCCGGGGGTCCCTGGGGACCCAGGACTTTGGGGTGAAGTGCAAGCGAGTTCCTGGCAGGCTCGGATGAGTAAGTCACGCCCGAGCGACGCTGCTTTCATTGCTGATGCTGGTGGCTGTGGGTCCTGTTTATGGTATTTGTCTTCTGTTTCACTGATTTATGTATTTATTCTTCCTTTGCTTTCAGTCCTTTGGATTGTTGTTCTTCTCAATTTTTGAGACATGTGTTTAGCTCATTGATTTAGTCTTGTTTTTTTAAAAAAATTTTTACTTAAAAACTGTAGTAAATTCTATACACGTGTGTGTGCATGCTCAGTCACGTCCAGCTCTTTGCGACCCCATGGACTGTAGCCCGCCAGGCTCCTCTGTCCAGGGGATTTTCCAGGCAAGAATACTGGAGTGGGTTGCCATCGCCTTCTCCAGAAAAAAAAAAAAAAAAAACTGTGGTAAAGCATATACACATAAAGTTGCCCACTTTCACCACCTCGAAGTGCACGACTCAACGGCATTAAGCCCACGCACACTGTGCGAGCGTCACCGCCGCCGTCTCCAGGAGCTCCTCAGCCCCCCAGACTGAACTCTGCGCCCGTTAACACTGGCTCCCCACCCCACCCCAGGCCGGTGCCCATCCTGCTCTCCATCACTGCAGGTGCCTCGCCTCTGGGCCCCCTGGGAGGAGGCAGGCGCCATCTGCGGCTTGGCCTTCGGTTTACCTGCTCAGCTACTGCTGTTCAGCCACGGAGCCACGTCCAGCTCCCCGCGACCCCGCGGACTGCGGCACCCAGGCTTCCTTGTCTTCCACCAACTCCTGGAGCTCGCTCAGACTCTTGTTCACTGAGTCGGTGATGCCATCCGATCATCTCCTCCTCTGTGTCCCCTTCTCCTCCCTCCTCCAATCTTTCCCAGCATCAAGTCTTTTCCAATGAGTCGGCTCTTTGTAACAGGTGGCCAAAGTACTGGAGCTTCAGCTTCAGCATCAGTGCTTCCAATGAATATTCAGGACTGATTTCCCTTAGGATGGACTGGTTGGATCTCCTTGCTGTCCAAGGGACTCTCAAGAGTCTTCTCTAACACCACAGTTCAAAAGAATCAATTCTTTAGCACTCAGCCTTCGTTATGGTCCAACTCTCACATCCATACATGACTACTGGAAAAACCACAGCTTTGACTAGATTGATCTTTATCGCCAAAGTGATGTCTCTGCTTTTTAATATGCTGTCTAGGTTTGTCATAACTTTTCTTCCAAGGACCAAGCATCTTTAATTTCATGGCTGCAGTCACCGTCTGCAGTGATTTTGGAGCCCAAGAATAAAAAATCTGCCACTGTTTCCACTTTTTCCCCTTCTATTTGCCATGAAGTGATGGGACCAGATGCCATGATCTTGTCCTTAGGATGGACTGGTTGGATCTCCTTGCTGTCCAAGGGACTCTCAAGAGTCTTCTCTAACACCACAGTTCAAAAGAATCAATTCTTCAGCACTCAGCCTTCGTTATGGTCCAACTCTCACATCCATACATGACTACTGGAAAAACCACAGCTTTGACTAGATTGATCTTTATCGCCAAAGTGATATCTCTGCTTTTTAATATGCTGTCTAGGTTTGTCATAACTTTTCTTCCAAGGACCAAGCATCTTTAATTTCATGGCTGCAGTCACCGTCTGCAGTGATTTTGGAGCCCAAGAATAAAAAATCTGCCACTGTTTCCACTTTTTCCCCTTCTATTTGCCATGAAGTGATGGGACCAGATGCCATGATCTTGCTTTTTTTAATATTGAGTTTTAAGCCAGCTTTTTCACTCTTCTCTTTCACCCTCATCAAGAAGCTCTTTAGTTCCACTTTGCTTTCTGCCATTAGAGTGGTATCATCTGCATATCTAAGGTTGCTGATATTTCTCCCAGAAATCTTGATTCCAGCTTGTGATTCATCCAGTCAGGCATTTTGCATGATGTACTCTGCATAGAAGTTAAATAAGCAGGGTGACAATATACAGCCCTGACGTACTCCTTTCCTGATTTGGAACCAGTCTGTTGTTCCATGTTCGGTTCTAACTGGTGCTTCTTGACCAGCATACAGGTTTCTCAGGAGGCAGGTAAAGTGGGTCTGATATTCCCATCTCTCCAAGAATTTTCCACAGTTTCTTGTGATTCGCACAATCAAAGGCTTTAGGGTAGTCAGTGAAGCAGTAGCTGTTTTCCTGGAATTCCCTTGCTTTTTCTATGACCCAATGGATGTTGGCAATTTGATCTTTGGTTCGTCTGCCTTTTCTAAATCCAGCTTGAATATCTGTTGAAGCCTAGCTTGATAGATTTTGAGCATTACTTTGCTAGTGTGTGAAATGAGTGCAATTGTGCAGTAGTTTGAACATTCTTTGGCATTGCCTTTCTTTGGGATTGGAATGAAAACTGACCTTTTCCAGTCCTGTGGCCATATAGTTCTCATCACCCGGACCCCATGCCCCCCAACTCACCAACAGTGAGGTAGGAATTTCCTTGAGGGAAGGGGGGACCAAGGCTGGCAGGTGACAGCCGTGGGGCTGGACCCCACATCACGGAGGCATCCTCCACTCTGCACAGGAGCATTTTATAAAGCAATTCCCTCCCCGCCACACCCTGCTCTCTAGCATATTGGAAGCACAGGAAGCGCGGCAGAGAGGAGCTACCTCACGCCCAAGGTCAGGGGCAGCAACCGAGACTGGCAGGCTGAAGGCACAGGAGCGGCCACGGGGAGCTGGGCCTTGGAGACCGTGAGGTTTCTGCAGCCACAGCTCAGCTCTGGTGCTGGAGCATGAAGACAGCCATGGACAGTGTGTGTGCAGACGGGTGGGGTGATTTTCCCAGAAAGCTTTACTTATGAACAAGTGGCAGACCTGAGTCTGGCCTGCACATGGAGTCTGGTGAGCTCAGGATTAGCGGACGAAGGAATAAAGGGATAGTCGTGTGGCTACGGTCAGACAAATGGTGGTAGGCAGTTGAGCGGGTGGGTGGGCGTGGTGGACAGGTGGCCGGTTGGGAAAGTCATTGTCCACAAAGTGTAGCGGTGAGAGCAGGGGCCCATATTCTGGAAACCGGCCTTTGAGATGAAAACTCACTGGATATTCTCTTTACCTCCGGTTGGAGTGTTGCACACACACAAAAACATACAGGTGTCCTGAGTGCACAGCTTAACATCCTCCCCAGCACTTGGCATTTCCTATCATTTTCCTATTCAGCCATTACGGTGAACATACAGCGATATCACAGGGCCTCGCCGGTGGCTCAAGGGTAAAGAACCCGCCAGCAGTGCAGGGGCCGCAGGAGACCTGGGTTCGACCCTGGGTCAGGAAGATCCCCTGGAGGAGGACATGGCAACCCACTCCAGTATCCTTGCCTGGAGAATCCCAAGGGCAGAGGAGCCTGGCGGGCTTCAGTCCATGGGGTCTCAAAGAGTCGGACACGAATGAGCGACTTGGCACACATGCACACACAGGGATATCACATTTCGACTCTGGTCGCCACTTACAGGCGACTGGTGAACCTGAGCACGTTTCCTGGGCTTCCTGGCCCCGCGGACATCGCCCTCTGTGAGGGGTCTGCTCTGCACTAGGCCCAGTTGTGCCCTGGGGCGCCTTCGTTTCTTATTGATCTGGGTTTGACTGCGTAATCTAGAGGCGGCCCTTTATTGAATGCGTGCGCTGCAAATGTCTCCTGGGCGCCTTTGGCCCTCCTGATGGTGCTTCTGAGCAGCAGTTCTTAGCGTCAACAGGCACCACCTGCCATTTTCCCCTTGGGTTAGTGCTGCTTGTGACCTATTGAAGAAACACACTGGGCCTACTCCAAGGTCACATTCTTCCACGCTTTCTCCTAAAAGTTTCATTGTGTTACATTCACAGTTAGACCCGCAATCTGTCTGGAACCCATCTCCGCGTGGCGTGAGGTGGGGCCCATCAGGCATTCCCTTCTATGCGAACAGCCAGGCAACGTGGCTCCACTTTGAAAATCACATCATCTTCCAAGGCCCTGCGTGTCACCTCTGTCACCACCCAGTGTGTGCACACGCCTGTGTGTGCATTCACACTCTTCCATTGGTCAGGTGGTCCTTACACCAAGCCACCCTACCCTCGTCACTGTGGATCCGTGCCATGGCCCCGCGTCTGGGAGCGTAAGCTTTGTTCTTCTTCCTGACTCCCTCCGTAATTTTGCCTCTTCCATACGAATTTTCAAATCAATCTGTTAATTTCTCCAATACTGGCTACTCACTCCAGTATTCTGGCCTGAGAAATCCCGAGGGCAGAGGAACCTGGAGGGCTACAGTCCATGGGATTGTGAGGAGTTGGGCACAACTGTGTGACTCACACTTTCAAATATTTCCATATGCATTTTCGAATCAGTTTATTAATTTCTACAAGCTAAAAACATTGCTGGAGTTTGGACTCAGATTTCATTGAGTCTATAGATCAGTTTGAGGGGCTCAGGTCTTCCAATTCACAGACAGAATCCATTCTTCCATTTATGTTTTTGCCAATTTTACTCAGTGTAGTTCTCAGTGGAGAGGCCTGGCACGTTTTACTACTACAACTGCTCCTGGGTATTTGACCTGTTGGGTTGCTTACTGTTTTTAAAATGATGGTAGCTGAGAACCCAACTCTGTCCAGAGGGTCGTTCCAGCCCAAGGCATCTCCAAAGTGCTCTGTCGCTGACCTCGAAAGCACAGAGGGCCCACCCCCGTGCGGGTCGCCCTGCCGCCCGCCTCCCGAGTGCCAGTCCGCCTAGTCCAGCGCCCCCAAGGCTCTTCCGTCCTCAGCAGGCGCGTCCCAGTCTGATGGCTGTTCTAGATGCTGCAAAGCGAGTGCCTGCTCCCGGCGCCCTCCTGCGTCCTGCGTTTCAATTTTGGTTTAAGATTCCAAAGCTGGGGGGTGCTGAGGGGGAGGGGAGGAAGGGAAAGGCGCCAGGGGACGGGAGGCGGTGCCAGCAGGAGACCGGGGAGGGCAGCAATGGGGTCTGTGCTCTTCCGCTTTCTCTCCCTCAGGGTCCCCATCTGTACGAGGCTGAGATGGGTGGTCTGGGGGCTTCCCAGAGTCTGGGTGAGAGAGGGCCCACGCGTAGGACAAGTGCCGGGAGGTTCTGAGAGTGCCAGGGTGAGGCCAAGCTCTGCGTCGGACAAAAGCCAGGAGGGTTTGAGAGTGCCAGGGTGTGGCCAAGCCTTGTGTGGATGGCAGCCAGGGTCCCTGCACTCATCAGACAGGCCACGTCCCCCTTCCTGGCTCAGAAATGAGGATGGGGCCCCACGGTCCTCAGTGGAAGTTCGAGCCACCAGCCACCTCTCCTGTATCCCCGCATCCTCCACCCCCTGCCCCGCAGAGACACAGACTGGACGCCCACGTTGCCGCCTCTGCCTCTTCCCGGACACTTGATTGGTGTCCCATCTGACTGGTGGACTCTTACTCACCCTTCAAGGTCCAACTCAAATGCCACCTCCTCCAGGAAGCCTGTGTGGGCACCAGGGACACGGGAGCAAACAAGATCGACCGGATGCGGGGCCTCCCCAGCGTCCTTGATCCGAGTCATTTTTAGTTAGTGATTCAGACTGTGGACTTGGTTTTCAGTCATTCTGGTGCTGAGCCGTGTTTGACGAGCCTGCTTATGCGCCAAGCGCCGATGGGGCTGGGGGCTGGGGGTGCGAGTGCAGAGTGAACGGGCTGCTGTCCCCCACCTTCTCCATGCCTGGTTTCAGGCCTGGCAAGGACTGCCCCACTGTTACTACTTGAGAACCACACCACTGACGCGGCTCGCGGGGTGGTGCCCAGGGCCCCAGAGACCAGGACCGGGCGGTCCTGAGATGCGGCACAGCGGGGCCACGTGTTATCCCGGGCACAAAGGCTCTTTCTCCCGAGGAAGTGGAGCCTGGCAGGCGGCCACCTGGGCCCAGGGCCCCCTGTGCCGCCGGCCAAGCCACAGGAGGGCAAGCCGATGTCCGGGGCTGGATTTGACTGGACGCCCCATCCTCGGGTGTGTTCTTCAGGCTGTGCCCAGCCCTGGGGTGCAGTGGGCCCCGGGGGAGTGCCCGGGGCAGAAAAGGAGGGAGGGGCAGAGGCGGAGAAGGAGAGCGGGCTGGGGTGGCCCCAGGCTGTCCCTGTTCCCCTGCGGTCAAGGCGAGGAGACCCCAGGCCAGCGTGCCTGCGGAGTCCTGCCTCCTGGCCACTGGGCAGGTGTGGGGAGGGGGGGGCAGGGCAGGTCCTGACACCTCCACTCAAGCTGTAGATGCGCGACCCTGAGCTGCCCTTTCAGGTGGAGACCACACATATAAATGTGCATAGAACCCTCGAGGGGCGCCGTGCTTCTCGCTTTACCCGTCTGTCCACAGACAAGGGAGCCCGTCCGTTCCGCTGCTCTGGGGTGGGGGTCACAGCCTCCTCCCCAGAGCGGGGCAGCCACAGTCTCTGCAGCGCCCCTCGCGGCCACACGGCGGCACTGTTGCAGCTCCGCCGCCGCTAAGCCCTCGGGCAGGCCGGGCGCCACCGGCGGACACCCTCGTTGACCCGGCTGCTGCCCCGGAGGCTGCCCTGCGTCCGCGCTGAGCCGAGGTCCCCGCTGGTCTCTCTCTCGCAGGGTGACCGGACGGGGCTTCTGGCCGCCCTCCCTGCCTCGCCACTGGGCCCCTCTGGACACACCTTGGCCCACCCAGGGTTCTCCCTGCCCCGCTCTGGGTGTGCGGCAGCCTCGCCGCCCCAGGAAGCCGCGGGGCTCTTTTTGCAAGTCCCCCCATCTCCGTGGACCTGTGCAGCCCTCCGATTCAGGGGGCCCCTCGGGGCCCGAGGCTGGGCACCAGCAAGGGGGACAGGGAGCCTGCTCTGCCTGGCCTCCCCTCTGTTCTTAGCGGCATCTGCCTCCCAGCCCCATCAAGTTTGTGAAAATGGGGTCCCAGGGAAGCAACCCCCACCCTCCACGGAGCCGCAGCCCCCGGGTCCCTGGGACTCGCCCCGCCCCCATTTTCAAAGCTGAGCACACAAGGCTCGCGACAGCAGGTGACAGACCTGGGCTGGGCGACCCTGCCGCGGCGCAGCAGGGACCCGCGCCCATCTCTAGAGGGGATTCCCCTCTGACCTCGGGTGGGCGGACGGGAAGCCCACGTCCCTCCGCGGGGAGGCCCTCCCCGACCACACAGCCGCGCGCGGAGGCGGCAGTGATGAACCGAGAGATGGCCGGCGCACCGGGCCCCCGCTGGTGGCGCCACGCGGGGGCTGTGACCTCCCGGGGTCCTCAGAGGCAGGCTGAGCTGACGGGGAGAAGGCGCTGGGGACACGGGCAAGCTCCACGGCGGGTCTGGGGTCTTCTGGGAGGCTGAGGCCCAGCCCCGCTGTCCCCTCTGACCGCTGAGATTGGCGCCAGGGGCCTTCTGGAACTTTCCCAGTGCACTCCAGGTCACAGGAGGACAGCCTACCCCGGGGACAGACCAAAACCCGGAGGTGGCCCCCGGCCCACGAAACCGTAGGCGGAGTCGCGGGGTCTCCCGAGGGCAAGGAGGTGGCTGACCGTGGGGTCCAAGCCCAGCGCAGGCCCAGGGGCACGCCCTTGGACGCCCCTCCCACTCCGGCCCCTCCCCCCGCCCCCGTG
>SJYR01001483.1:318966-339585 GCA_006410655.1 Kobus ellipsiprymnus | reverse complement strand
GGCGGGTGGGGTGCGGGTCTGGGGCCGGAAGCAACCCTGAAAAACACTGGGGCCCCACCAGGTGGAGGGGCTGAGGGAGCCTGCGGAGCCCAGCCTCTGAGCTCAGCGTTCGGGGCCCGGCCCGGCGCGGGGCTGGGGAGGCAGCACGGAGGTCTGGGCTTCGGCGCAGTTCCCTGCAAGGCTGGCCTCGCTGACCACACAGGGCTGCATCTTGCTGCCTCAACTCTCGCCCGCACCCGACCCCCCACTCCCACACCCAGCCCCACCGCCCACACCTGAGTGTTGCCTTCACCCCCAGGGGGACCAGGCTGAGGGGGTCCTGGTTCTGGAGCTGGGGGCACTCTCCCCTACAGCCTCTGGGAGGGGAGCCAAGCGCTGTGCCAGGTAGGGGGCAGTCTGATTGTTGGGGAGGAGAAGGGGCCACAGAGGCTGATGACGAGGTCTGCTCCCCACCCCCGGTGCCGGAGGAGTGGTGTGGGGGTGAATGGTGTCGCGGGCCCCCCACCCCTCAGCCTGGCCTCCGCCTCTTGCCTGCAGGCCGGGCGCGCCCGCTCGGGGCAGCCCCAGGACGCCCTCCTGCAGAGGCAGGTCACCGCGCTACGGGGACACCTGGCCGAGCTGCGTGCCGCCACCGAGAAGTGCGTGCCCACCCGCTGGCCCAAGGGGGACAGAGGGTGCCCTGGGGGAGGTGGCTGAGTGCACAGGGCGGGTCAGGCGGGGGGCCTGGCGACATGAGCGGGCAGGCCGGTTAGGGAGCCACCGTCAGCAGCGGCGGGAGGACTTGCGTGGAGCTTGGTCCTGGCCAGGCACCTCACCCCGTCTGTCCTGGACCCTTGAGGCTCAGATGGCCCGAGTCCCACTCCAGGCAGACAGCCCGTGCTGTGCGTCCCGGCCCAGCCCTGCCCAGCTGTGATGCCACCCGTGCGTCCTCTGCTGAGACGGGCCGACAGCTCTCCTGAGACCAGACCCCACCTGTCCCAGCCGGCGCGGAACCCCCAGGCTGAGCCCACAGACACCCCTGAGGCTCAGCCGGGTGCACCCTGCTCTCGCAGGGGCCTCGCTGACCTGCGGGCGGACGTGGCCAGGATGGCCCGGCGCCTGCACGCGGCCTGCCTGAACCTCGGCTCCAACCTGCGGCTGGCGGCCGGCCGCACGGCCGCTGCCCTGGAGCAGCAGCTGCGGGACAAGGTGCGGGAGACGCTGCAGCTGCAGGAGCTCTGGGCCGCGGAGAAGGCAGCACTCCAGGCCAGGTGTGCGGGCGCCCAGGGCTCCGGGCCTAGGCAGGCCCGAGGGTGGCCCGGGGTCAGAGAGGAAGCCGGCTCCTGGGAACGAAAGGCGATAGACTGCCAGAGGCGCTCCAGTCACAGGGAGGGGCAGGGCACGACCAGGGCGGGTGGGGCCGAGGAAGCCTCACCGTGGGGCTGGCGAGCTCAGTCCGGGTCACGGTGGGAGCTCAACGCTGAACTCGGGGTCTACACTGACCCCCAAGACAATGGGAGCCGCTGAAGTTTCTAGAGCAGGAGAGGGGCGTCTGACCGCAGTGGGGATCAGAGGTGGCCGACAGCACCACGGAGGAGGCAGACAGAGCCGGACTCCCAGGCGCCCAGCGCCCTGGGCTCTGATCTCTGCGCGGATGGCCCTGCCCCATCTCGCTGTCCCCAGACTCGCAGAGCAGACGCTGCTGCTGGAGAAGCTCACCGAGCAAAACGCGAGCAAGGAGAGAGCCATCTCCTCCCTGAGAATGGACGTGCAGAGACTGGTGCGCGGCTGGGAGAGGGCGGCTGGTGGGGGGGACCTGAGCCTCGCTGAGCAGCCTCCCCCACCCCCCTTCCCCCCAGGAGTCCCAGCACGGCAGCGGAGGCCCAACCGCCCCGGGAGACTCGAGGGAGGAGGTGGAGACCCTGCGGCTCCTCTTGGACAGCATCACACAGGTGCAGGCCCAGCTGGGTCCTTCCCACACGGCTGCCGACCGGCTGCAGGGGCCCCACGGTTCAGGCTGGCCTGGGAGGTGGTCTGGCAGGACCCGTGTGACCTCAGCCCTTAGCTCCATCCTCTGCTCCCTGAAGGTGGCCCAGGCAGACGCAGGGAGCGAGGAGCTGGCAAGGAGCAGTGGTGCTGAAGGCGAGGGGGTGCAGGGTCAACGGAGGAGCCCCCCGCACGCTGGGTCCCTCCTGAGGGCTGAGTCCCCGGCCACCCTGCACTCAGCACTGTGGGCTGTGCGGGAGGCCATTCAGAGGTGGCGGCATCGGGAGAAGGTAGGCACAAAGCCTGCTAGACCGAGAAGGGCTGGTATGGGCCTGCCCGTGGCCCCCAGGAGGCTGAACCCAGGAGCCTGACCCCAGGAGCCTGACCCCCAGGCGCCTGGCCCTGCAGTGGGGCTCTGGTCAGAACTATGTCCTTCCTCTGGGAGTAGGGCCCCCGGCTGGCTTCTGTGTTCAGAGGCCTGGCCTGGCCGCAGGGGTTCACCGCACCCCCACTCCCGGGCAGGAACTGCACCAGCAGCTGGAGTCATCCGAGGCGAGGGCCACGGGGCTCCAGGAGCAGCTGTCTGAGAGCCAGCGGGAGCTGCAGGCTTCGAGAAGCCTCCTGCAGGAGGAGCGCCAGGACCTCCTGGGAAAGCTGGAGGCACAGAGCCGGGAGGCACAGTGGAGCCGCGTGACCAGTGAGCTCCTGGGGAGGTGAGGCTGGCGGGCAGGACCACCTCCTCCACGAGGCCCTCTGGGGGAACAAGCTCCTGGGGAGGTGAGGCTGGTGGGCAGGGTCACCTCCTCCACGAGGCCCTCCAGGAGAACAAGCTCCTGGGGAGGTGAGGCTGGCGGGCAGGGCCACCTCCTCCACGAGGCCCTCCGGGAGAACAAGCTCCTGGGGAGGTGAGGCTGGCGGGCAGGGCCACCTCCTCCACGAGGCCCTCCGGGAGAACAAGCTCCTGGGGAGGTGAGGCTGGCGGGCAGGGCCACCTCCTCCACGAGGCCCTCCGGGAGAACAAGCTCCTGGGGAGGTGAGGCTGGCGGGCAGGGCCACCTCCTCCACGAGGCCCTCCGGGAGAACAAGCTCCTGGGGAGGTGAGGCTGGCGGGCAGGGCCACCTCCTCCACGAGGCCCTCCGGGAGAACAAGCTCCTGGGGAGGTGAGGCTGGCGGGCAGGGCCACCTCCTCCACGAGGCCCTCCGGGAGAACAAGCTCCTGGGGAGGTGAGGCTGGCGGGCAGGGCCACCTCCTCCACGAGGCCCTCCGGGAGAACAAGCTCCTGGGGAGGTGAGGCTGGCGGGCAGGGCCACCTCCTCCACGAGGCCCTCCGGGAGAACAAGCTCCTGGGGAGGTGAGGCTGGCGGGCAGGGCCACCTCCTCCACGAGGCCCTCCGGGAGAACAAGCTCCTGGGGAGAGGAGGCAGGCAGGCAGGGCCACCTCCTCCACGAGGCCCTCCGGGAGCAAAAGTAAAATGTCCAGATGGAGGCTGCCTCCCTCCCCTCTTCACCCCGAAGCCCTGCCTGCACCGAGCACCCCTCTTCCTGCCCTGGGCCCGTCTTGGCTGTGCCCAGGACTCACTTCCCAAAGCCCAGGCTGAGCGCGAGCCCTGCCCCTCGGCCCGCCTCCCAGATGCCCTTCCTGGGACCAGGCTGTGTTCTGCCCCATTGCCCCATTCCCATTGCCGAGAGTCCTCCAGGGGTCTGGGCCATCCCTCACAGGTGGCCCACAGACCCCCGGTTCCCTGCCGGCCCTCCTGGCGTGTCCCGTGGGCCTGGCGTCTCCTGGTACACTTGGCCAGGAGGCTGTCGGGATGCTTCTGTGCACGTCTGACTGCCCCGGGGCAGGTGGTGGTGAGGGGCGGGAAGAGAACCCTTGACATCTGTAGCCCTGGGCTTCCCAGAGCCACATGCTGCCTGAGCCGGAGAGTGGGGTGGAGCATGCTGGCAGCCCAGGCAGGCTTCCTGAAGGAGGCAGCCATAGGGGCGGACTGACAGCCTCCCACGCTTCCCCTCGCTCACCCGGGGGTCGGGCCTGCAGGTCCCTCAGGGCTCCCCCTTCTCTGGAGGGCCCCACAGCGCGCTCAGTGCTGGGGCAGGGGGTCCAAGGGAAGATTAGACCCAGTCCTGCTCACGCGCAGGCCGTGGGCAGAAACAGGAGCACTCAAGTTCGGCCTGGCAGGATGGGGGAGCCCGCGAGGTCTCGGGAGGGCCTTCCAGGAGGGGCGATGGGCAGAGGTGGGGTATGGGGCGGGCAGGCAGGGCCACCTCAGCCTGCTGAGGAGCGGCAGCCACTGGGGCAGGGGCCACGGGGGGCTGTTCGCCGGGACACCGCCTTCCCACGAGTGGCTAGACCACAGCGTCCTGGGGTCTGGGGGGGACAGGCCCAGCGGCCCCCCAACACGGGGATGAGAGGCTGAGTCAGGAGGCGTTTGGGAACTGGGGCCTCAGGACTCGGTGCTTTGGGGCCCAGCCGGGTGGGGAACAGCTGAGATCCAGTCGTGGCTGGCGGGTGACCTGCAGAGGGGAACTTGGGGTCGGGTGGGAGTCAGTGGTGAGCTCAGCTCTGACGAGGGTGGGGGTCTCCAGGGTAGGCCGTCAGGGTGGGTGAGCATCACCTGGAGATGCGGGGGCCCCTGGCAGGCTGGGGTTCCCTCCTTCCCGCGGGGTCTCGCCAGACTGGCTGGGTTTAGCACATGGGGGCAGAAGCCTGAGCTTAGGGGCGCCCTGGGGTCAGGCCCTCCGGGGTTCACAGGCTCCCGCAAGGCCCACACCCAGGAGCCACCCTGCCTGGACAGACCAGCTGGGGGCGGTCTGCACGTGTCCCTGAGCCTGGCCCCGAGCGGCCTCTGCGGCCCCCTTGCCCTGTTCGCCCCCAGGCACTGGGCAGAGGCGCGAATGTGCCCAGGACCCCCAGCCTCAGCCTCACCTGCTTCCAGAGAGAAGGCGGCTCTCGGGGAGGCGGTCGAGGGGCTAAGAGGGGAGGCAGCCGTGTCCCACGCCGAGAAGCGGGGCCTGGAGGCCAGGAACGCAGAGCTGCAGAGCAGCCTCCAGCAGTGCGCAGAGCAGAGGGAGGCGCTGGAGAGCAGGTGGGCCTCCGGTGGGCGCCATGGCCCTGGGCCCCGCATGCCCCGCCCCTGGGACCAGCCTCATCGGGGGCGCTCGTGAGACCGCAGGCCCTTCTCACGCTGACCGCCGCCCACCGCCACTCACGAACCCACCCCAAGTCCAGCCAGTGCCAGACCCCCACCCTGGGCAAACCCACCCCGATCCCTGGGCCCCGCCGGGGTGGGCCGCAGCATGGCTGCGCTTTCCTGGCCCAGGCTGTCACCCAGGTCCGGGCAGCGACTCCGGGCCCGCGGGGGACCCGTGCTCCTCCGGGGCCTGGGCCGTGGGGGCGGCCGCAGGCGGTCAGCCTGACTGTGGGCCCCACGAGGTGGCCCGGCTCTCGTCCTGAGGTGGCCTCATGCCCTCTGCCCTCTGTCTCTGGGTCTCAGTCAAGGGCGCCTGGAGCAGCTGGAGGGCATGGTCTCGGGGCTCAAGACGGAGCTGGTGTCAGCCCAGGAGGCGCTGGACTCGGCGCGGCTGCAGAGGGACATCCTGGAGAGCGAGAGGGAGAGTCTGCACGGCGCCCTGGCCCGGGTGCGCCCCTGGCCGCCCTGCCCCACCCCTCTCCTCGCCGGCCCGGGCTCACAGGCCATCCCCTGGCTCGACTCAGTGGTGTCCCCCCGCCGCCCCACCTCACCCTGTCCTCCCGACCCCAGCCTCAGGGTGGCCTCCTTGGCCCCCGACCAATGTGCCCCAGCCCGTCCCCCTGAGTGCTGGCCACAGCTGCTCTTGGGGGCCCCTCCCTCGGCTGCAGGCTCGCCTCCCCTGGCTGCAGCCTTGGACCCGGGGCCACCATCTACCCCCCAGGCCTTGCCACTGGGGACCACTTCCAGGCCCCCCAGCTCCAGCTTGCATGCCTCCGTGATGCGCAGCTCGCTCCCCGCTGGCCGCGGCTCCCCCAGGTCTAGAAGCCATCCCAGCTTCCCTGCTGGGTGACCTCTGCCCTCCCCGCCCTAGGCCGAGTCCAGCAAAGCTGACCTGGAACTGCTCGTGAGCCGGCTCAAGGCAGAGGGCGTGGAGCAGAGGGGTTCCCTGGCCAAGATGGCTGCTGTGACGGAGGCGCTGGCTCGGGACAAGTGCTCCCTGAACCACCTGGCCCTGCAGGTGAGACGAGGGCCCAGGGGGTGGACCCCCCGGGTCCCGCTTCCCCAGAGCAGCCGTGAGCCCTGGCCCAGCCCCGGCCCCCCGAGCCCAGGGCTCCCCTTTCATCCTTCCTCCTCCCCACCATCTCCACCCCTGCACTTGGGGGCGAGGGTGCGCGGGGTCTGCACAGCCCTGGCCCTCCCCCACCCCCGGCAGCTGGAGCAGGAGCGGGACGAGCTGCAGGCGCAGCAGCAGACGCTGGCGCAGGGGCAGGCGGGCACCCGGGAGCAGCTGGCGCAGGCCGAGCGGCAGGTGGAGTGCCTGCGGGCCGAGAGGAGGGGCCTGCAGCGGGCCTGCGGGCGGCTGGAGGAGCGGCTGGAGCGGCTGGAGGGCCAGGCAGCCCGACTCCGGCGAGAACGGGCCCAGCTGCAGGAGCAGGTGGGCCAGGTGAGGGGGTCATGGGGCTCCCGGTCCCCAGCCCCGCCCAGCAGCGCCGCCCCTGCCTCCGGGGTGGACGGGCACACACAGATTTAGAAGCCACGCTGGCCCTCGGACGTCAGCGCCGGTGCTTTCTATCCTCCGGCTGCCCGACTTGGCTGATTCAAAGCCGGCTTCCTGGTGTGGGAGGCAGGGGATTGGGGAGCAGCACACAAAAAGGGCATCTACGTCGGGCCTGTTCCCCGCACCCAGGGGCCGGGTGCCCCGGTCAGAGGGTGGAAAGCCTCAGCCCAGCGATACTCACACACTCGAGGGAAGGGGTCCCCTGCCCCTCCGTCGTCTTGTCTCTCTTCTTCCTGGGCCACATCCACACAACAGAGCTGCCCAGTCACACGCTCACAGCCGCGTCCGTGCATCCATTCCCAAACCTGCCGGCGTGGACCTTCCGCGGGGGTGGTCAGAGTCCGCAGCACAAGACACCGCGGCCGGTTTGCTCTCTCCTGACTCCAGCCTTGGTGGTGCGTGTGGAAGCCCTTCCCTGCAGAGTCCTGGGCCCCGGCGGCATTTGGACCTCACGGCCGGCCACCTCCGGGACTCAGGCTAGCCTCTTCCTGTTTCTCAGACTCTGTCCTGTCCTTCTCCTGCTTGGCTGCCGCACGTTGCCTTCAGTAAAGCCGGTGCACAGCTCAGTGGTGAGCCCTGTGTGGCCCCCCGTGGTCAGGATGCAGAGTGTCTGCAGCAGCCCAGCAGGCTCCCCGGTGGCATGGCCACCCAGGCGTCCTCTGCCCTGGCCTCGCCACCGCGGACTGGCTTCACCAGCTTCAGACGCTGCTGCACGTGGAGTCGTGGGGTGCAGACACTTTGGAGCCCGGCTTCTCACCCTCAGCATGGCGCCTTTGAGAGCCATCTCTGTTGTTAGGTGCGCCAACAGCCCCCGCTTTTGATGGCATGGTAAGATTCCGTCGTGGGGCTAAATTACATCTTTTACCCGTTTACCCACTGCTGGACTTTTAGGTTTCCAGTTTGGAGGTGGACAAGACTGCTACAAGCATGCATTTACAAATCTAAACGGACATTCTCGTTTCTCTTGAGTAAATACCTAAGAGCGAACTGTGGAGTCCCTGGGTAGATGTTCCTGAACATGATAAGAACCTGCCAAGCACTTTTCCCAAGCGTTGTATCATTTCACTTGCCGGCAGTGTGGGCGGCTTCCAGCTGCTGCTCAGCCTTGTCAGCATTCGGGTCATCCGTCTTGCCACTCTGTGTGTGGAGTTAGATGCCTTTGTGGCTTTACTGACCATTTCCTGATGATAAAAGGCATTAAGCACATTTTCGTCTGCTTATTAAATGTTTGCACACCTTATCTCGTCAAGTGTCTCTTCAGGTCCATCGTCTGTTTTATTGGGTTTTCCCATTTTGGTTACAGGTTTCTAGTTCACACGTCTTGGGTACAAACACTTTGTCAGACAGACGTCCTCACGTTTCTGTGATGTGTGTATACATTTTGTTGCCAACATTTTTGATGGACAGGAAAGTTTACCTTTGGCAATATTCAGTTTAGCAAATTCTTTTAAAATTTATGGTTAGTATTTTCTAGGTGTTGTCTGAGAAATGTTTGCCCAGCCCAAGGACAGGACAGTATCCCGATGTGTTTTCCCCCAGTTCTTAGGTCTGTGACCCACTTACAGCTGCTTTTTCTGTACAGCAGAGGTTCTCACAGCGTGTTCCTCAGACCAGCAGCCTCAGTCAGCACTTGAGAACTTGCTTAACACGCAGACTCTCAGCTGCCCTCCCAGAACCTACTGAACCTGAAACTCTGTGGATGGGGCCAAAAATCTGGATTCTAATCATCCCTCCCGGTGATTCGGACCTACATGAAGGTTTGGAAACTGTGGGCGTGTGGTATGAAGCAGGGACTGAGGTCCGACTATTGTTTACGTTAATATCCAGTTGCTTCCGCACCAATTTTTAACAGACTTTCCTTTCCTTCTCGGATGATCTTGGCAACTTGTTAGAAATAAATTGGTCATATGTGTGCGTGTATGTGCCCTGATCATGTTGCTGATCTGTGCAGGCTGACCGATTTGTTCCTCCTTTCACCAAACCTGCTGCAGGAGCCTGCATTACGGTAGCTTTCTAATATCTTGTAATGAAGTAGTGTTGAGTGTACCCATCTAATCCTTCTTTTCAAGATTGTTTGGTTATTTACATTTTAGAATCAGATTTGTCCATCTGACTGGGATTCTGTTGAATCTATAGACCAGTTTGAGAAGAATGGGCGTCTGAGCTGTACCCACTGTCTATCCATGATCGTGGCATATCTCTCGTTTTTTCTTTACTTAATTCCTCTCAGTTGGGTTTCATAGTTTTCAGTGTAAAGGCCTCACACATCTTTGATTAAATTAATTCCTGGATTTGATATTATGCCTTGCTGGTGGGGGTTAAAGCGTCTGCCTGCAATGTGGGAGACCTGGGTCCAATCCCTGGGTCGGGAAGATCCCCTGGAGAAGGAAATGGCAACCCACTCCAGTATTCTTGCCTGGAGAATCCCATGGACGGAGGAGCTTGGTGGGGTACAGTCCATGGGTCGCAAAGAGTCGGACACGACTGAGCGACTTCACTTGCTGTTACAATTTCATTTTTCTATGTCCATTACTAGTATATAGAAATATAATCTCATACATTAACTTTTGATCATGAAACCCTGAGAGATAGACTGATAGGCACCGGGATCTTACATGTACATTATCATGCTATCTGTGAATAACAGCGGTTTTACTTCCTTTCTTGTCCCAGTGACTTTCGTCTCTTCTCTTAATTCACTGGCTAAATACCCACAGAGCAAAGCTGAAAAAGCAGTGAGAGTGGCCCTCTCTCTGTTAATACCAAGCCCAACTGCGGGGAAAGAATTTCACCCGTAGGTATGCTGCAATCTATAGGTCTTTCATGGATGCCTCTTGTCAGATTGAGGAAGTGCTCTTTTATTTCTGGCATGCTGAGATTTTTTTAAACTATGAATGGGTTTTGAATTCCATTAACTGTGTTCCCTGAGTCTGTTAAGATGATCATGTCGTTGTTCTTATTCTGTTAAGCATCCAGTTCTATTGTGAAACTCTACGTTTTGCCATCCATCTTCTTGAACATGTTAATCACAGCTATTTTAAAGTCCGTGTTGGATAACTTCAATGTCTGGACAGCCAGATGGGCAGGGAGGCATGTGTGTCTATTACATGCGGCTTTGGGCCATGTGATTAGACCTCTGACATGCCTGGTTGTGCTGACTAAAGCCACGTATTAAATATGAAAGCTGCAGGAATAACTTGAGGATCTCGATGGTGCTGTGCTTCTGGAGAAGACTCACTTTTGGTTCTGGCAGGCGGTGGAGGTGGGTCACTGTAATTCGTGCCTGAGATGATCCAAGCCTGATCTTCTTGTTCTGGAAAGTTAGAAGAGTGAACGTGTTAGTGGCTTGGCCTTGTCTGACTCTTTGCAACCCCATGGATTGTAGCCCGCCAGGCTCCTCTGTCCATGGAATTCTCCAGCAAGGATACTGGAGTGGGTAGTCATCCCCTTCTCCAGGGGACTTCCCAACCTGGGGATGGAACCCAGGTCTCCTGCATTGCAGGCAGATTCTTTACCATCTGCGCCACCAGGGAAGCCAGGTTTGGGGGAGTGTCTGTTCTGCTTCACCACCACTACGGGGATGAAGCCCTCCTGTGGTTACAACTGGAAACTTGGATGCTTATCAGGACCCTCTGCTCTGAGGCCTGTAAGCTCCTAAAGACACAGGACTGCTGGAAGCTCTCCCTGGCTTCTCAGCTCCTCAGCCCAGACTTCAGTCAGCACGTGCTCTAAGGAGAGAGGAGATGCTGAGTGGTGGCCTCAGTCCTCTGCCTCGCTTCCCTCTGGGATTTTGGCTCCTTTGGTCTCGGCTGCCTGGGCAGCTCTCTGAGCCCTATTCGGACTCCTGTGACAGGCTCTGTCCGGATCTCTGCGATGTCCCCGGGGGAGGTGTTCGTCTGCAGCAATCTGACCTTCTGTCACCTTCTTCGCATTTCTGTGCGGTGTCTCCCAACCCCGGAAACGTGTGGCCCAACAAAGGTTGCTGTTGGGTGCTTAGTCCAGTCATCTCTCCATCACGGTTTCAGGACTGGAGGCCCCTCTGCTGTGAAAACGCACATGCACGGGGGTCCTCCACGTCTCCCGGCCACGCTCCTCCTCCACTCTTCCCTCTGTTGCTCTTCAAAGGAAACACTTTTTCCAAAGTCCTTCTTTTCCCTCGAGAGGCCCCTCGTAACCCTCCCACTCTCTCTGCTGGACCTTCCCCTCCTCCTCCTCTAGGTCACATGCAAGAAACAGGCCCTGGAGAAGCAGCTGGCCCAAAGCCTGCAGGACCAGGAGGCCCAGATGGCCGCTCTCCAGAGGGCCCTGCAGGAGAAGGAGGCTTTGTCTGAAGAGCGAGTCCAGCTGCTGGCCAAGCAGGAGGCCCTGGAGAAGCAAAGTCAGCTCATGGCCGAGGAAGCAGCCGATCTCAGGTACCTGGGGACCTACCGGCAAGTGTTCATGTGGCCTTGACCTCCAGGAGCCCACGTAGTGAGGATGGGCGGTCACTCAGTGACTGTGGGGCAGGGCAAGTGTGTGTACATGGGGGAGAGGCTACAAGTGAGGGGCGAGCGCAGCGCCTGAGGACTCAGCGAGCCCCTGGACGAGGCGGGTGTGCCTAGGACAGCCTTCCCGAGAGAGGGGGCCTCACCGGCCAGGTGGCAGGCAGCAGAAACCCACCTCAGGCCAGCAGAAAGATGGGGACAGCCTCGCTCACGGACCTGAGCAGCACCGGCTATGCATGGCTTCAGGCAAGGCTGGGCCCAAACGCCCCCACGGCACCCTCAGCTCCCCGGCTCTCCCCGTCGTCCTCGGGAAGGCTCAAGGAGAAAGCGGGCAAATGGCCAGCAGACACAGAGCAGCCTCTCCCCTGAGCCCTGAGAGCTGCTGCCCACGGCCACCCCGAGCCATCTGGCGGCCTTGAGTCGACCCTGAGAGCCGCAGGGCTCAGATGGGCAGTCTGGGGCCCTGTGCTTATTCCTGGAGCCTGGGTGGCGGCAGCTCGAGGGAGCCACGAGGCTGCGGGGCGTGGAGTGGTGGTAAACCCTGAAACCGTCGGGGCCACTTCCAGGAGAGCTGGGACAGACACTCATAGGCAAGAAGGGGTGCCCTGTAGACTATTGCCTGGTGAACTGAGCTGGCCTGTGACCTCTGACGACATCCACAGGCTCATGGCTTTCTGCACCTTGTGCCCGTCTAAGGAACATCCAAGTATTTTTGTAGAAAGAGTTCCTCCCAGAATTCCAGAACTAGAGGCTATGAGGAAACTTAGAGCCCACGGTCCTTGAACTTCGTCACGGAAGAAAGAGGGAAGACTCCCCTCCCAGTGCAACTGTGGGCACAGACTGCAGCAGGAAGCCCGACGAGGTCTCTGTGGGTGGGCAGCAGCAGAGCGTCCCAGGCTCTGCCCCTGCCTCCCTCCCAGGCCCCACTGGCACTCAGGGCAGGGGTCGGGGGCCTCTTTCCTCCCACCGTCAGCTACTGCCCAGCTCACAGGCCCTGGTCAGAGGACCCTCCCATGACTCACCCCTGACCACTGGGCCCAGGGTCTCTGCACACGGTGGTCCTGCAGACCGCAGACAGAATCACACGCCCACTAAGCAGCGTCTCCCAGGGGCCAGTCTGAGCCTCTGCTGACACGGCGCTCGGGACGTGACTCGCTTCTCCTAATGAGTGAGGAGCCTGGGTTTTGAGGTCGCCCAGCCCCCAGTCCCGGGCCCTGGCAAGGCTGCAGTGCCGGGACCCCTCTTGGTTCCCAGGCTTCAGCGAGATGGACCGGGTCCCCGCCCGCACCCCCACACCCTTGCTGGTGGTGCCAGCTGCCTTCCAGGAGGCAGGATGAGGGAGAGACTGGACTGGTTCTCAGTCTCTCCCTCTGGGTGACCATTCGGTGTCTGACCCACACAGGCCATGACCCCAGAGGGGACCAGGCGGGCACCTGGGAGAAAGTGGGTGTGAGGCCGACAGAAAACTGGGAAGAGCCCTCCAGGCAGAGGACACAGGCACACGGACGTGGGGACCACGTGGGAGCTTAGAGGGGGGCCGGGGGCGGGGTGTCAGAGGAGAGAGGCTCCTGGGCTGTGCAGACATCAGGGCGCCCTGGGAGGAGCTGACACGGCCCACCCCGACGCTAGAGCAGCCCTGTGCAGGGCCCGAGGGAGGCTTTGGGGCCGGATGGGCAGACTAGGCAAGCCCTCTGCAGCCCGCAGCTCTCCCTGGCCTGCCGGCCTGTCCGGGGCTGGGCGCGGGCTGTGTCCTCACGTGGCGTCTGTGCTGAGTGTCTGTGGTGTGTCCTGGCTGTTTGCTCAGTGGATTCTTTTCAGCGTGCATCAGGGCAGGACGCGGCACATAACCGTTAACATGACCACGTGCTCACTGTCTGGTGACTGATGGACTCGCTGCCGGAGAGGCGGGTCCTGCCATCACCCTCCCCAGAAGCGGGAGCTGCTGAGTCGCCGTGTTCACCCCAGGCACTTTCTGACTGGCCGTGTCTGTGCCCGGACGCAGAGGCAGCTTCCCCCCGGGGACGGTGCTGCGCGCGCTCTGCGCGGGAGGCTGCTTCTCAGAGCGGGCAGAGCGACGCACCGGGGTTTCTGAAACGTTCTCGCGTTGACGCCGAGTCTGATTCAGGCCCTGTGTGCGGCTTCGGGCAGTGTCCTGGACCGCGCCATCGGTTCCTGTGTATTTCTGAAGCGCTGACCCTAGAACTGGAATTGGTGGTCCAAAGAAAGATATACACAGTTTATGCTTTAAAATTTCCTAGTCCCCCTCTGCCAAAGTGGCCCTTGCACCCCTGCCAACAAGACATATGATCGCTATTTTCAGCTTTGCTAATGTGATGCGTGATGGACGAAGCAGCACAGGTGAAATCTGAGCCCCCTTGAGGACTAGTGAGCTTCATATGTTTGTTCCCCTTTCTTGTTTCTTTGTGAATAACAGCCGTAATTCTCATTTTTCTGTAGGATAAGCCACTTTCTGTCACTGATTGGTAGGAGCTCTTTGTATACGATGGATATTAACTGCAGTATATTTAGTGCAAATATCGTCTCCGAGTCTGTCCCCCACCTTTTGACTTGATTTGTGAAATCTTTCCTGCACAAAACTCTGCCTCCCTCTCTTTAAATGTATTCAGAACTGTTGGCCTCCTTATTTTTGTCTTCTGATTTTTGTGTCTTGCTTAAGATTATAAACTATCCTTCTGTGCTTTTTCCTGTGGTTTTTACAGTTCAGAGTTGCTTAGCTGTTACCTGTTTTGGTTTTGTATTTAACTTGTTAACCCACCTGTTTTCTGTGTGGGCGCCAATCTGTTCTTAAGAGATTTAAAATGAATGAGCCGTCCTCTGCTTGCCTTCGGATGGATAGCCCGGCCTTGGAGGACACCATCCTAGCAAATGGGCTCCATGCTGCCCCTCGTCCAGCAGGGTCCTCTGCCGGTGTGGGTGACTCACCTGTGGTGTGATGACTCTCTGCAGGGCCAAGAGGGACGCCCTGGAGAGCAGCCTCTTTGAGGCCCAACAGCTGTCGTCGCAGCTGCAGGCGCAGCAGGGGCAGCTGGAGCGAGAGGCCCGGAGCGCACGGCTGGCCCAGCAGGCCCTGCAAGGTGCCGCTCCGACGGGCTCCCTCTGCCCCCCTCCCTGAGCTTGTCCCTGGTGGGCGGCTCCCAGTCACTGCGCCCCAGCGGGGCCCGAACACGGCGGGGAGCTCACGTCTGAAGTCAGCCAAGAGCTCCTGCCACTGCCGTCTGCGACCGGCGGGCACCTGCCAGGGCTGGTGCCGGCCCAAGGCTCAGGACGGGCTCGGTCCCAAGGTCCACGTGGCAGCCCCTGCCCAGCTCCACGCCCCTGCCTCTGCTCAGCCACCCAGCCGTGCGGGCTGCCATCAAGACACGCTCCTACTGAGTGGCCGGGGGTGTCTGTCCCACCCGCTTGCAGCCTCCCCAGAGCCAGGGGCCCAGGGGCGGCAGGGTGCTGGGGGCCGGGCCTCCCCGCGGGTCTGGACATGCCTGTCCCTCGGCAGTGGAACTGGAGCAGCTGCAGAGCGTCCGGGAGGCCCAGGAGACGAGGCTCCGGCAGCAGGCGGCGCAGCAGGAGCGGGACGCGCAGCTGGCCCTGGAGAGCCGGGCGCTGGCCCACCGCGAGGACCTCGCCCGGCTCCAGAGGGAGAAGGTCTGCCTTCCCGCGACCCCCACCCCGGCTGCCCGGTCACTGCCCAGGGGTCTGCTGTGCCCACAGGGGCGGCAGGCCGGGAGACCAGTGGGCGGCAGGCGGGCCGAGGACCGCTCACGGTGCGCCTGGATGCTCTGTCCCTCAGGGAGGAGGTGCCCCGGGCGTCGGCTGACCTGCCGCGGTCTGAGGCCTGTATTCGCGGGGAGCTCCGTGCCCTCTGAGCCGTCCGCTGGTCCCAGGCGGGCAGGCCCCGTGTGGCACGTCCTCACACACCCCGCCGCCAGGGTGCCTGGCGCTCCCTGAGCTCAAGAATGCTCGCAGAGCTCCACAGCTCTGAGCTGTGACTGGGCCGTGGGGTGGCGGGTGTGGGGGCCCAGAGCCCTCCAGGCGCCTGTCACTGCGGGAGACAGGGCCTGCGGCCGGCTGGCCGGGACGGCCCCGGGCAGCTGTCCCCCCCGGCGCCCACGAACCTGCTCTCACCCAGCAGCGCAGAGGCCTGCTGCCCGCGCGAGCTCTGCCCCGGGCGTCTTCACGTCCGCCCCTCTCCTTCGGCCCAGGAGACCCTGCGTCTGTCTCTGATGGAGGAAAAGGAAGCGGCAGCGCGCCGGCTGAAGCAGGAGGAGGAGCTGGCGGCGCAGAGCGCGCGCAGGAGGGAGGCGCTGGAGCAGGAAATGGAGAGCCTGCGGCGCGAGCGGCGCGAGGGCCTCCTGCAGCTGCAGCGCGAGCAGCAGGTGCCGGCGGGAGGCGGGCCGGCCCACTCGCTGCGCCTGCTCCGACCCGGAAGGGGGCTGCGTGAGTCGCTGCACTCGCAGCCTTGCGCTCCCGCCGCAGTCCCGGTGGACATCCCCCGCCACTCAGTCCCTGCATCCGTCTCTCCACCCACCCACCCATCTGTCCATCCGTCTGCCTGTCCGGCCATCCATCTGTGTATCCGCCCACCTGCCTATCCAGACATTCACTCATCCACCCATCAGTCCCCCTGCCCACTGACAAGTACACACACACAGCTATACACACACATATACCTATACACACATACATCTATATACACACACACATCTATATACACACACACAGCTATACACACACACACAGCTAGACACACACACAGCTATACACACACATATACCTATACACACATATATATACACACACACACACATCTATATACACACACACAGCTATACACACACACATACAGCTATACACACACACATCTATACACACACACAGCTATACACACACATACAGGTATACACACACACACAGCTATACACACACATACACCTATACACACATACATCTATACACACACACACAGCTAGACACACACAGCTACACACACACAGCTAGACACACACACATCTATACACACACATATACCTATACACACACACAGCTATACACATGCACAGCTATACACACACACATCTATCTGCACACACACATCTATACACACACATACAGGTATACACACACGCACAGCTATACACACACATATACCTATACACACATACATCTATATACACACACACATCTATATACACACACACAGCTATACACACACACACACAGCTATATACACACACACAGCTATACAGACACATACAGGTATACACACACGCACAGCTATACACACACAGATATGCGTGTATAGATGAATGTGTGTATATATCTATACACACATACATCTATACACACACACACATCTATATACACACACACAGCTATACACATACATACAGGTATACACACACTCACAGCTATACACACACACATCTATATACACACACTCAGCTATGTACACACACATACAGCTATACACACACATAGACCTATACACATTATAAAAGGTCAGTTTCCATTCCAATCCCAAGGAAGGACACTGCCAAAGAATGTTCAAACTACCTCACAATTGCACTCATTTCACATAGGCACAAGGTAATGCTCAAAATCCTTCAAGCCAGGCTTTAATAGTACGTGAACCAAGAACTTGCAGGTGTACAAGCTGGATTTAGAAAAGGTAGAGGAACCAGAGATCAAATTTCCAACATTTGTTGGATCTTAGAAAACAGCAAGATAATTCCAGAAAAACATCTACTTCTGCTCCATTCACTTTGCTAAAGCTTTTGACTGTGGATCACAACCACTGTGGAAAATTCTTCAAAAGATGGGACTACCAGACCACCTTACCTGCCTCCTGAGAAATCTGTATGCAGGTCAAGAAGCAACAGTTCAAACCAGACATGGAACAACAGACTGGTTCAAAACTGAGAAAGGAGTACGTCAAGGCTGTATATGGTCACCCTGCTTATTTAATGTATATGCAGAGTACATCACGAGAAATGTAGGCTGGATGAAGCACAAGCTGTAATCAAGATTGCCAGGAGAAATAGCAATCACCTCAGTTATGCAGATGACACCACCCTTATGGCAGAAAGTGAAGAGGAGCTAAAGAGCCTCTTGATACAGGTGAAAGAGGAGCATGAAGAAGCTGGCTTAAAGCTCAACATTCAAAAAACGAAGATCATGGCATCCTGTCCCATCACTTCATGGCAAATAGATGGAGAAAAACTGGAAACAGTGTCAGACTTTATTTTCTTGGGCTCCAAAGTCACTGCAGATGGTGACTGCAGCCATGAAATTCAAAGACACTTACTTCTTGGAAGAAAAGTTATGACAAACCTAGACAGCATATTAAAAAGCAGAGACAGCACTTTGGCAACAAAAGTCCATGTAGTCAAAGCTATGGTTTTTTCCAGTAGTGAAGCTCGGATGTGAGAGTTGGGCCATAAGGAAGGCTGAGTGCCAAATAACTAATGCTTTTGGACTGTGGTTCTGGAGAAGACTCTTGAGAGTCCCTTGGACTGCAAGGAGATCCAACCAGTCCATCCTAAAGGAGATCAGCCCTGGATGTTCACTGGGAGGACTGATGCTGAAGCTGAAGCTCCAGTACTTTGGCCACCTGATGCGAAGAGGTGACTCATTGGAAAAGACCCTGATGCCGGGAAAGGTTGAGGGCAGGGGCAGAAGAGGGCAACAGAGGATGAGATGGTTAGATGGCATTACTGACTCGATGGACATGAATTGAGCAAAGTCCAGGAGATAGTGAATGACAGGGAAGCCTGGCGGGCCACAGTTCATGGGGCCGCAAGGAATCAGACACAACTTAGCGACTGAACAACAATGACATTTGCACACTTATGCACGCACTGTTGCACTGTTGCCATCCACTTGTCCTTCACCCAGCTATCCACTTGAATGCTCATCCTTTACTCCCACAGCCAGCCATCTGCCCACATATCTGGCCATCTGTTGACATACCCAGTTGTCCACCCACACACTTGGCCATAATCTGTCCATCAGCTTGCTTAAAGGCCCATCCAGCTGTCCACACACGTGACCGTCTGGACTGTCCATCCGCTCACTCAGCCACCCGTGCACTCACTCACTGGACCGCTCATCCATCAGCCGCTTGCAGACCCTTCCCTCTATCCACACACTCAGCTGCCCATCCACATCCTCTGTCCATCCGTGCATCTGGTTATCCTTCAGTCTGTCTGATCAGCCAGCCAGTCATCCGTCAGTGTGTTCATCCAGCCAGCCTCTAAGCCGACACTGGGCATGTGAAAGCTACCCGCTGAGACCAGGCTCTCCCAGTGTTCCGTGCCATCCTGAAGCACGCACTGCCGAGTGGGTGGAATAGACAAGTAAACACCTACATGTGGGTTATCACACTGTGACAGGCCTCTCAGATGTTAGAAAAACTACAGATTGCAGTGGAAGAGTTACAGTGGCAGGAAGAGCCAAGGTTTGCTGTCAGACTCTTCTGGATCCCTGGTTTCATCCTCACAGCACTGAGAGGGACACCCTGTTTCGGGGCCCCCTTGACTGGTGGGAAACAGATTCGCAGACAGTGAATAACTTGCCCGGACTGGCTCCATGCACCTGCTGGGCACCTAGGCCCATGTCCTCTGCTGTTCTGCTCTCCTGCATCCGGGGAGGGAGGAAGCAAGCGTTTGCAGGGTGGCGGCATTTCAAGGGTGGGGGGCAAGGAGGACCTGGAGGCATCCTACGAACGTCCAGGGATGGTGTGAGATTCTGGGCAAACCCCTCAGCTTCTGCTGCCCCCGAGTGGCCCGCGGAACTCTGGGAAGCACGACTCTCGCTGTTACAGTTTTGCTGTAAAGGACGCAGGTCAGGACGAGTCTGGTGGGGAGACCCAGGGAAGGGCCATCTCTCCGCAGTCAGGACAGGTCACCTGCTGGCAAATCAGGATGTTTAAACCCTCACGTTCAGGGTTCTGTTGGGGTTGCCTTGCATGGGTGTGATCAGCCTCCTCCCTGAGCTGGGCGGGGGCCTCTCCGTGGCTCCCCGATCCCAAGTTCAGGTGTGGTCTCAGGGTGGGTCCGAAACGGCCGCCCCTCACTGGAGATGCTCAGGTTTTCGGGCTTGCCCCGGCTGTGCGCAGACCGGCAGGTGGGCGCCGACACCGCTGTGCCCACCTCTGTGGCACAGGCAGCACCCCAGGCCTTTCTCCTCGCGGGATCACCGACCAGACGGGCCCTTCTGCACGGAGCTCAGAGCCACGTGGTCTTTTTTTTAACACCAAAAGCACTTTGTATTGGGGTGTCGCCGATTAACAGCGCTGTAGTCCCAGAGAACAGCACAGGGACCCGGTCACACATGTTTCCGTTCTCCCCCAGACCCGCTCCCACCAGATGGACCTTTTCCACAGCCGATGACACCCCGGGGGCACAGAGACCCCTCCCTTCCTTCTGCTGGCCTCCCTTTGCTGGGAGTTCTGCGGCTGTTATCAGCAATGCTAGAAATAATCATTGGAGACCCTGACAGCAGGGCACCCCACCCACGCTCGTACACACGCACCTCCAGGCAGCCCTCCCATGCCATCCTGAAGCACACGCTGCTGAGTGACTAGAACAGATGAATAAGCACCTGCATGTGGGTCATCGACTGTGACAGGGCTGTCAGGGGTCCCGAGGGGCCTGGCATGTGGGGAGGCGTGTCTGTGCCTGACTGCAGGTCACTCGAGCCCCGCCAGCCTGGCGACAGAGCAGGGCCCTTCCACCTCGGGGCCAATGGGTGCAACGCGGCAACCCCGGGCGGACCTTGCACAACCCCCACTCTCAGTGACACAGAGGGTCTGGGGAGGTTAAGACCTGTCCGTGGTTCCTGCTCTGTGCCTGGGGTGGGTGGGGGGCTCCAGGGAGGAGGTGGCCCATGAAGCCCCCTGACCTACGCTGGAGAAGAGCAGGTACTGGGCAGTGCCGGTGGAGGGGTGCACCCTGGGCAGGGACGACGGGGGCACAGACGGGACCCGCCCCTCGGGGCTCAGCTGCCTGCGAGGGGCTCCCTGCTCCTAGAGCCCACTGGCCTGGTGTTGGGACCGTGGCTCCCAGCACCCCTCTGGGCCCCCATCAGAGCCGCCGGCCTGCTCAGGAGCACTGCACTCCTGTCACGCAGGCCCTGCTTCTACGAGATGCGGAGCTGAGCCGGCTGCGGGGGGAGCTGCAGCGGGCACGGCGGGAGGCCCAGCGCCAGCAGGAGCGAGCTGAGGTGAGCCCCTCCGGCCAGAGCCGGGCGCCTGGCCTGGCCCCTGCATGGCCCCGCAGGTGCAGTGGCCCCAGAGGCACCCACTGCCTGCCCGGTCCCGGGGCTCTCCCCTCCACCGACCCTGGCCCCCTGAACCTCGGTTTCCCCCAGGTGACTCAGGCTCCCTGCTGGGGGACAGCGTCTCC
>SJYR01001483.1:291328-309299 GCA_006410655.1 Kobus ellipsiprymnus | reverse complement strand
CCTCCCGGGGCCCAATGGTCCCCTCTGTCAGACTCAGAGGGCCGGTCCCGCTCGCCGCTCTGGTGGCCCTCGCCCAGCCCTGGAGACTGCAGGGCAGAGGGGGCCTGGGCCTCCATGAGGGACGCCCGGAGGGACCTGACGCAGAAGCTGAGGGATGCCCAGCGGGAGGGGTAAGGGGAGAGGCTAGGACACACCGGGGGTGGGGCCGAGGGGTACGGGGAGGAGCCTCTCACTCGGGCTGCCGGCCTTCTGCTCTGCTGAGACCCTGGCGGGACCGGTGGGAGAAACACCACTAAACACTCGAGCCCCTGGAAGCCCAGCTTCCCCCTTGTCCGGCTGCCTCTGTGCTCAGCCAGCAGCAGGGCCCATCCTCCGAGGACCCAGCCCAGGGGCTGGCCACGTCACCCCGGAGTGCTCCAGTGACCTGCACTCTGGGGACCAAGCCCCCACCCTGCTGCCCTGAGGACCCCGTGAGCCCTGCCCCGAGCAGCCCTGAGCCGCCCCACCGCCAGCCACCAGCCGGGCACATGGACTGTCCGCCCACCCACGGGCTGTCCCCAACCTTGTCCCCCCCAGGACGTCTGGCGCTCCCAGACGGGGGTCCTGAGCGCCCGGTGGGGCGAGGCCGAGAGCGAGCCCACCGGTGCCCTCAGCCACGTGGGGCAGCTGCAGAGGGCGCTGGCCGTGGCGGAGAAGGGGACCTCCTGCCCCCACCTGCCCCGGGTGCCATGGTGTGGGTCGTCCTGGGAAATGCCAGGCTTGGGCGCCGGGGCCAGCCCTCAGAGCACACACCCGCCGAGGGCATTCTGCATTTGGCAGCCGGCGGTCTTTCTCAGCTCTGCTTCCGCATCACAAGAGAGTCTAGTCCAGAGGCCTCCAGGGCCTCCCCGCCCAGCGCCCAGCTCGTCTGCGTCACGTGGCCCTTCCCCCGCTAGGTCCCTGCCCTGCGTCACCCCCTCAGAGAGAGGGCCGCTGCCCTGCTGGTCACCCCACCTCATTTCTGTACCCGCTCGACACTGAGTCTGCTCAGGAGGCAGGCCTGGGCCTGGCACAGCGTCCGAGGGAGAGGCTTCCAGGGGCAAAGCCAGAAGGAGAGAGGGCTGGGGCAGGGTCACCTCCCCTAGAGACCCTGAGCTCCAGGAAGGACAAGTAGAGCAGGGGGCGATCAGACGGAGGCCTCTCCACCAGCTGGGTGTCGGCCACCTAGACCCGCGGGGCCCCGGTCTCCCGAGCCGTGCAGGTGCCCCCCGAACCTGGGAGCCAGGCGAGCGGTCCCGCTTGCCCCCCAGGCTGGCACCAGCTGGAGGGCAAGCTGAGCAGTGCACAGGCCCCGCGGGCTCTGCAGGAGGAGGCGCTCCCGAGGCTGCAGGCAGGGCGCCCAGCACATGCAGCGGGCCACGAGAGGTGGAGGCTGCAGGGGGGAAGCACCCACACCCCAGGGCAGTGGGGGGACAGGGAGGCTGAGAGGGCTGCTGAGGAAGGAGAGGTTTCAGCTGCCTGTGGTCAGAGGCCGCTGAGCTGGCTGAAGCAGACGGCCCCCAGGCACACTGGGCCCCGCGGAGCTGACTCGTCCGGGTTGACCCGGGCAGAGCATCTTTGAGGTGGTCCAGCCCTTACTTTACAGACTGGGAAAACTGAGTCCTGAGCAGGGAGCAACCTGGCCCCCACGGCACAGCGAGCAAGGGGCAGGGTCAGGACAGACCGCAACTGCCCAGATCTGTGCCTTCAGGGCAGGGAGGGGTGACACCGGGCCAGCCTAGGCGCTCTCCGAGTGTGCGGGGTCAGGAGCCAGGTTTACCCGCCGTGGGCCCAGGTCCTGGCTGGGGGCTCGTGAGGTGCCCAGGCACTGGGGGAGGGGCTGAGAAAGCGGGGGAGGGGCCAGGCTGTGTTCCGTCTCACATGTACGCTCACGTGTGTCTGCTCCATGCACATTTAGAAGCAGTTTCCTGTTTGCAGGTTACAGTTTTCGAAATGTCTCTATTAAATTAACCTCACAAATGCACCTTTCACGTACTCCATCCCCATTCTGTCTCCTGAGTTTATCACGTGCTGACTTTTCCCACTACAGTTACTGGAAGGCGATGTCTCCTCTTATTGCTCACAGTCTTTAATTTCTGGTTTCTGTGATGCGCTCTGTCTAACGTGACCTGGAAGGTCCTGTGCCCTGTCCTGTGCTATTTGCCTTGAATCTACTCTGCTCAGTGCTGGCAGTGCCGCCCCACCCCACCACCCCGACCCTAGACTCTGCACTTGATTCTGTGTGTATTTGGCCATCACTTCGTCAGCCTCTCTTCAGTTCAGCTCAGTCGCTCAGTCGTGTCCGACTCTTTGCCACCCCATGGACTGCAGCACGCCAGGCCTCCCTGTCCATCACCAACTCCGGGAGTTCACTCAGACTCATGTCCATCGAATCTGTGATGCCATCCAGCCCTCTCATCCTCTGTCGTCCCCTTCTCCCCCTGCCCCCAATCCCTCCCAGCATCAGGGTCTTTTCCAGTGAGCCAACTCTTTGCATCAGGTAGCCAAAGTATTGGAGTTTCAGCTTCAGCATCAGTCCTTCCAATGAACACTCAGGACTGATTTCCTTTAGGATGGACTGGTTTGATCTCCTTGCAGTCCAAGGGGCTCTCAAGAGTCTTCTCCAACACCACAGTTCAAAAGCATCGGTTCTTCAGCACTCAGCTTTCTTTATAGTCCAACTCTCACACCCATACATGACCACTGGTAAAACCATAGCTTTGACTAGATGGACCTTCGTTGGCAAAGTAATGTCTCTGCTTTTTAACATGCTCTCTAGTTTGGTCATAACTTTTCTTCCAAGGAGTAAGCATCTTTTAATTTCATGGCTGCAGTCACCATCTGTGGTGATTTTGGAGCCCCAAAAAATAAAGTCTCTCACTGTTTCCATTGTTTCCCATCTATTTGCCATGAACTGATGGGACCAGATGCCACGATCTTTGTTTTTTGAATATTGAATTTTAAGGCAACTTTTTCACTCTCCTCTTTCACTTTTATCAAGAGGCTCTTTAGTTCTTCCTCAATTTCTGCCATAAGGGTGGTGTCATCTGCAAATCTGAGGTTATTGACATTTCTCCCGGCAATCTTGATTCCAGCTTGTGCTTCTTCCAGCCCAGCGTTTCTCATGATGTACTCTGCATGGAAGTTAAACAAGCAGGGTGACAGTGTACAGCCCTGACGTGCTCCTTCCCCGATTTGGAACCCATCTGTGGTTCATGTACAGTTCTGACTGTTGCTTCTCGGCCTGCAGTTGCTCGGGAGGCAGGTCAGGTGTTCCGGTGTTCCCGTCCCTTGAAGAAATTAAAGCTGCGTGCTGACTGCACTCTGCTTTTCTTCCATCGCTGACAGGACCCTCACTGCTGTAACGCCCCCTTTCTGTCCTTTTCCTGGGGGGGCCGTGTGTGTGTGTTTCCCCCACCCCGATCCCCACCCCCCCTTCCCTCCAGCGTCTGCACGGCCTCACAGCTCCTCCCGTCCTGGTCGCCTCCGGGGCAGGGCGGCACTGCAACTGAAGCACTTTCCCTGCTGTTCAGTGTTAAGCGGGAAGAGAATGTGCGCATCTCCTGAGCTCAGGGACCCCTTGGCTGGATCCCGGCCTCCCAGCTGCAGACAGTGTGCACCTGTGCCTCTGGGCTTATAGAGCCTGCTCTGCTCTGGGCGGTTCCCACTGAAACCTCGCTGCAGCCGCCCTCCGCTCTGGGCCCCGCCCTCCTTGCTGACCTTGAACTTCACCTTCCTGTCACGGCTCCCACCATGCCTGGGGACTCAGGGTCTGAGACAGCTCAGCCGCCCTGGCTGCTCGCCCTGCCCACGGCCCTGGGCAAGCCCTCCTGTTCTCACTGAGGATGGTTCACTCTGGCTCCAGCGCTGTTCTCACCTTCCTGAGAAAGTCAGTTACCGTTTTCTGACAAGATGCGCATTTCTCACTTTTCAATTCAAGACCCTCAGATCTGACTCGGGACGGGCTGCTCTCCTGAACCATAGTTGACAGCAACTCACTTGCTAATTCTTTTTCCTTCTTTCAAGAAGGGGGTCTGGTCTTGTTCCAAGCTGGGGTACAGAGGAACCCATCGGGGGTTTCACGTGTCTCTGCCCAGACATTTCAGGCTCAAAGGAAAGGCAGAGAGCCAGATTCCAAGGGGATCCACGGGGGCCGCGGGGAGACATGAGGCAGCCACAGGGAGGTGTGGGGAGATGTGGAGAGCATTGGGAGTTGTGGGGAGGTATGGGGAACCATGGGGAGGTGTGGGGAGATACAGGGACCACGGGGAGGGCAGAGAGCCATGGGAAGATGTGTGGAGATGTGTGGAGATACGAGGAGATGTGTGGAAATACGAGGAGATGCGTGGAGATGTGGGGACATGTGTGGAGATGTGGGGACATGTGTGGAGATGTGGGGACATGTGTGGAGAAGGGGGAGAGTGGCACCAGAGGCATTGCTGAGTCCCCCAGAACTTTTCTGTTCCAGGAATAGGGAAAGTGAGGCCTGACCTCCGAGCACAGCTGGGGCCCTTCCTGGTGACTCAACCCCTATGACCTTGGTCCCTGAAGGCCAAACCTCACCCCCTGCACCCCTTCAGCCTGACTTCTGAGGTCCCTGCAAGGGGTCCCCACATGGGATTCCTACATGGACCCCCACGTGGGCCCCCCTCGGGCGCTGACAGCATCTTCGGGGTGTTGTTTACATCTCTCTGCCCACATTCATTTTTCTGCTTGGCCAAGTGTTTAGCAGAGCGTGTGTGCTAAAATCTATCCAAATTATGTCCAATTTTTCTAAGAATCCTGGCAATTATCGATTCTCCTATTTTTAGGCCAGTTGGCTTCATCTACTCTCCATCGTCCGGGAACCCTCAAAGTCCCTGTCTCCAGCTCTGAGGAAAGTTTCCCAGTTTCTGTGACCCGCTGGCCATTGTGGTGGGCGCTGGGGAGGGGTTTCAGGCGCCCCTAAGTCAGCAGAGGCCCCCGGCGCCCCACTCCCAGGGAACCTGAGCTCAGGGTTTCCCGGGCACTCGGGACTCACGGCCACACACCCCGCTGTGCACAGCGTGTCCAGGCCAGGTGGCCAGGCTGCCAGCGTGAGCTAGAGAGAGTCCTGCCTTTTACAACATCTTTCACTTTCACGGACTGGATTTTTTCCCCCGTTTCACATAAGCCAATGTGTTTGTCAAGAGAAAGTTAATTAAAAACATATTTTTCTAATTAAATGGTAGGCTGTGCTATGCAAACAGTAAGATTCTTGTTTGAGAACAAACCACCCCCCCGCTCCCCGCCGTTTCCAGGGCTACCCTGGGAATTCAATAGATCAACAACGCAGACCCGAGCCCTGAGGTTAGGACACGCGCGAACACAGGCCCCCGAGGGGCCCGCAGGCCGCTGGTGGCCCAGCCAGCCGGAGGCCCGGCAGGGGTCCTGGCGCCCGCCCACTGGGAGAGGCCGCCTGAGGCTGTCCTCGGCCCAGAGCCAGGTCATGGCCTCGATGGCTTGGAGGGCTCACGGCGGCCTCCTGGCACCCAGGCATGCCACGTCCACCAGCTCGCCACACGCCCTCCACACCCTCCGCTCTTCCACAGAGAGCTCGCCTCCAGGGCCTGAATCAGGCTTCCGTCCAGGTTCTAGAAGCAAAGCGGGGAGCGGCTCGGCCTCCCGGGCCGGAGGCGCTGGCCCACACTGTGGCTGGAGTGGATTCCTAACGTTTGATCAAGAATGTCTGTGTTTCTTTAGGGTGCCGTACTTACCCAGGTTCTTTAGTGTGCTGCATGTATTCTGTTTCCAAAAAATGAACTGATGAGTTCCCCATCTTTTCTTATCACCTGCAAGAGTCTAAACAGCCTCAGAGCTAAGCTTTCTTGAAAGGTTACATTGCTCACCTGGAAGCTCCCTGCTGTGCCTGTCATCTTAAATAACCACTTGAATTCCCTCTCCCAGCTTTTCCCCCATTGGTCTGTTTCCGTTTTCCATCTCTTCTGGGGTCAGTTTTGACATTTGGAAATCACTCATCTCATATTTTTTAGTGCAACGCAGGGAGCCACTCATGTTTAACCATTACTTACACGTGTTGCTGCTCATTCACTCAGTCATGTCTGACTCTCTGTGACCCCATGGGCTGCAGCACGACAGGCCTCCCTGTCCATCACCATCTCCTGGAGCTTGCTCAAACCATGTCCATTGCGCTGGTGATGCCATCCAACCACCTCAACCTCTGTTGTCCCCTTCTCCTCCCACCTTCAATCTTTCCCAGCATCAGGGTCTTTTCCAATGAGTCAGTTCTTCACATCAGGTGGCCAAAGCACTGGAGCTTTAACTTCAGCATCAGTCTTTCCAGTGAGCACTCAGAGTCGGTCTCCTTTAGCACTGACTGGCAGTTATGCTAAGAGACTTTGCTTCTCTTTAACTTGCCGACAGTTCATCTGTTTCATTGGCCTTTTCAAAGAATTAACTTTCATCTCTTTTCTTGTTTTTGTCTAGTTCACTCGTTTCCATTTTTATCTCTAAAATAACATCCTCTTTTTGTTGTTGTAACATTTCTGATTTCTTTGATTATATAAGTGATGTGTTTATGTTTGGGCTTTTTCTTTCAATAGTAAGCGTATTCAATATTAGCACATTTTCCTTCATCGTGGTTTTCAATATGAATTCTTCCCCCCTCCCTTTTTTTAAACCAGTTTTCTAGGAGTTCCTGTCTTTATTTCTTCTTTCATTCAAAGGTTATTTAGTAATGGAAGAATAATGAAAGCTTGTGTCTCATTCGGCCACTTGTCTTACTGGGAGCCAGCAGCTCTGGGCGGTCAGAGCTTCTGGCCAGCCTGCAGGCGGCCCTCTGCCCGCACGCCTGCCCTCTTGCAGGCGGCCCTCTGCCCGCGCGCCTGCCCTCTTGCAGGCGGCCCTCTGCCCGCGCGCCTGCCCTCCTGCAGGCGGCCCTCTGCCCGCGCGCCTGCCCTCTTGCAGGCGGCCCTCTGCCCGCGCGCCTGCCCTCTTGGCTGTTGACTTTGGTTGTTGGTTTCTTGGTTCAGTCTGCCTACTTCTTTGTGGTACATTTGGAGGGAAACTGGACAAGTTGATAGCAGTTTAAGAGAAGAGATGTTTGAGATTTTCCAAGGGATTTTGAAAGAGAATAAGAAAACTGACTGTAACAGGCGTGTGGTGAAAGTGGCAGAGGCTGGCGTGAGGGCGGGCGAAGAGGTGAGCAGGGCAGAGTCCGGAAGCTTCCAGCTGCCAGGAACCCGCCGCAGACCTGGCCTCCTGTCGGGGCCGCTGAGGCCCACTGTGTAAACAGAAGGGCTCTGCCCCTTACACATGAGCACTTCCCAGTGACGGCTCTGTCCCAGGACTGGCCAGGGGCTCCGGGCTCCCAGAGGGCAGAACCAGGCGGCTGTACCTGCCGCCCACGCCCACCCACACCGGCCGCTGGCCAGCCGATGAACAGAGAAATCCAAGTCACCAGTGGATGAGAAGGTTGAGGCCCTAAGTCCAAGAGCTCAGAGGGACGGGCTGGGGGCAGCAGCAGGCTCTGCTCCTGTGCAACAGGCCGGGTGATGAGTGGCACCCCCGCCTGCAGTGCCGGCGCCCGAGGCGTTCCCGCCTCTGTGACCCCCATGTTCCGGCAGCCGTCATACGCGGGGGTCCCCACAGTTCTCCCATCCTTCCCTTGGTCCTGACAGGAGCCCCACGAGATCTTATCACACCCGTCCACAGAAGGGAAACCCAGGCTGGGCACTGGTCCAAGGGTACACTCGGAGCCCCAGCCCCTTCCTCAAACCCAGGAGCTGCCGGAGTGGGCCATCAAGCCTGGGCAGGAGGGCTGGGTGGCGTGCCCGCCGGCAGCTGCACCCCACTCTGAGCTCTGTGAGCTGGTGATGCTGGCCCGGCCAGCCCCCACCTGTCTCAGGATCAGGGCTCAGAACCGAAGCCACCCAAGGAGGAGACCGACTCAGTGGGGCACAGGGTGATGTTCCCGAAGGGCGCCCATGCCATTACTGCTGCAATCATTCCAGTTACAGAATCCCGTGCAAGCCGCGTCAGCACAAGAGTAGCGCAGTGCTCCACTGGAGTGCCCGGGCCTCCTTAAAAGCCCGTGAAATGGTTAAGCCATATTTGAGTGAAACTTCTGCTTTTCCATTGGAAAATGTATACAAACAGAAAACTGTCATTTCCAAAATTACAAAGAAGGCTGAAACTTCAATTTTAGGTACAAGCGTTGCACTCTTTCCTTTAGTTAAAGTCCTAAATAGTCAGAACCCCCAAAACCAATGCAGGGTCACTCCGCCTGCCCCTTCCTCGCCCAGCCTGGGACGGGACCCCAGTCATGGCCTGCCCTCCCCTGAGCCCGCCCTCCTCCTGCATTCGCTGAAAACTGGCCGGGAAGGGCTGTGAGAGCCCCTTAGTCACCCCGCTCCTTCTGAACCACGAGTCTGCTGCATGAGCCTGTAACCCGAGGGCTGAGCCTGGTGGGTCATCGGGGTCCCCGCCCTCAGGTCCCCTCTCTGGCTCTGTGCCCCCCACAACCCACACCCCTGCCCTCGCCGCTGTCCTGTCTCCCCTCCCCCAGCCAGGTTTCTGGAAGGGCTGCCCGCCTCCTGTCCCCAGACCTTCAGCGCCCCAACCCCACCCTCACACACAGAGACCACCAGCACCCTGGTCCCATCCAGAGGGTCCTCCGGGCCTGACTCTCCGGCCTCTGGGGCATCCCGCACAAGGGGCCCCGTCCCTCCCGAGCTGCGCCAGCTCGCTGAGCCTCCCGGGGCGGTGTCTCCTCTTCCCTCTGCTCGAAAGCCCGTTTGCCGCCCCTCCCAGCCCGAGCTGCCACGGGCTCCCTGAGGACAATCTCAGGGACCCCAGTACGCCTCGCTCACCCCTCACCTCTGCCTTCCCGCTCTGCCGCCCACAATAGGACAACATGCATTCCCAGAGGCCCGGGCCCACTGTGCCGGCTCCAGCCCCAGATACGGGGCGCCATCGCCTCTCACCGAGGCTCCGAGCGGGGCAGGGGCGCGGTGGGCTCTTGACCCTGGGCTGTCAGGCTAGGAAGGCAGTGGGCAGCAACAGGCTCGGGCTGAGGAGGAAGCCCCAGCGTCCCGGGAGCACGCAGCCAGCCCGGAGGAAGCAGGCCGCACGTGGTAGGCATGGGGCGGAGCCCCACAGGCTGTGCGAGCCTCTGAGGACCATTGGGGTCTTTATTCCAAGGGCTGGGAGCTGGGCAGGGACGACAGGCTTGTCTTCCGAGGCTGCTCTGACCAGAGTGGGGGGGTGCCTTTGCCCACACCAGGCCAACACGGCCTGCTTCTAGAACTCTCCCCACCAGAGGTGGCACCAAACTGTGAGGGGTGCCCACTGCACTTGACCATTCTTGCGTCTTTACACGCCGGCCCTGCGGTGGTCCAGGCAGACGCCCGGCGCCACGTCCTCTGGAGCACACCTGGGCTGTGCCCCCAGGACCGCGTGAGTCTGCCTCCCCTAGGAGCCGCCAGGCGCTGAGGCAGGGCCTGGATGGGAGCTGGGGTGCAGCCAGGGCCCCAGCGGGGGTCGGGGCTGGGGGCGGGCCTCTGGAGGAGCAGCTCGGTGCCTGGAGCGCAGGGGCTGGAAGCCTGAGGGCACTCGGGAGCCCCTGAGGCGGGGGAAGGGCCCCGCGGGGCACGGTCCTGCCTGCCTTCGGAATTAGTTCCTCGGTGTGTGACCGGACATCCAGGGAGAAGGTAGGGGCTGGCGTCAGGCATCCAGCCCCCAGCGGGGGAACCCCAGGCGGGAGGGGCGTGCAGGGAGTCGGGGGCCTGAGGTTGGCTGCTCCACTGAGGGCGCCCCGACGAGGACACGGGTGGACAGTGGACATGCGCCTTCAGGGAGGGTCATGAGCTGGGCCAGAGGCCCAGCCTCAGGCCCGAGCGCCTGGTCCACGCGCCGCCTGCGCTCCGTCCAGGCGCTGGGCCCGGCAGCAGCGAGCGCTGCGCGGCACGGAGAGGCGCGTCCTGCGGGAGGGGAGGCCGCGCTGCGCCCCGGACGGCCCGCCTGCAGGGGGAGCTCGCGGTGCGCCGGGCGAGGCCGCGGGAATCAGCGGGGTGGCGGGGGTGGTCTCTGGAGAGGCGGGAGTAGGGAGACAGGGAATGAGGAGTGCAGGGGCTGCGTCAGGGAGGCACGGGCTTGGACGGGCTTCCTTGTCTCAACCTGCGAGTGGGGGCTACGCCTGCCCCGGGCCTGTCCCCCTGCCGCCAAGCTCAGCGTCAGCCCAGGGCTGGCAGGCCCTCCGTGGACCTCCCCGCCCCTCCGCAGTGTGACCCCAGCCCTACCTTTGCTGTCCCGGGGAAGCTCCCAGTCATGGCAATCAGCCCCCATCCCACGTGGTGCCTGCGGCGCGAGCCAGTGCTGCCTGGAGCTGGGTGGCCCCAGCACGCGGCCGCCGCCCCTGGAGCCCGTCCCCTGGAGAGTGTGTCCTGCCGCCCCGGTGCCCGGAAGGGTGGGCACAGAGGACCGGGTCTGCGCTGGCCCTGGGCAGAGAGGGAGGGTTTGTCCCTCATGAAGGTCCAGGCGATGGTGTCCAGCAAGGGCCTCTCAGACGGGGGCACAGGGCCCAGTGTTTCATGGCTTGACCGACCCCTGGACTTTGCGGGGGCCCCGCGGGCGGGTGGATTCCTGAGCTTGCCAGGGGTCGCTTGCCCTGCAGGGTCCTGCACAGACCAGTTCCGGGGTGGGGTGGGGCTTGTCTGGGTTCCCGGGCCAAGGGCAGAGGGACCCAGGCACACAGAGGCCAGGCTTGGCCGCATCAGCACGTAGTTGTGGCCGCTGGGATGAGTGAGAAGCTGACCGTGCCTGGGGCTCTCGGACTGGAAGGACAAAGATGGGGTGGGGGCCCTGTGGACAGGAACATGGAATGAGGAGGGCTGGCTCAGGTCGGGAGGAGAGGCAGAGGCCGCCACCACAGCAGGGCAGGATAGGGCGCCCATGAGCAGAACCAGGGCAGCGGGGTCCCCACAGTGGCCGATGACTGCCTGTGCCCCCGCTGGTGATGACGAGGAGGGTGGGCTCCGGAGCAGACTGGCCCTCAAGCCCCAAGGCAGGACAGCGAGGCCCCACCGGCAGGGCGCCGCCTGGGGCACGCTGTCCAGCTGAGGTGGGCTCAGGGACAGGAGGGTGTTCCGGAGGGAAGTGGCTGGATCAGTGGGGTGGCAGTGGGAGGCAGGGACCCTGGGGACAGAATTGGGGTTGGGACGGAGGCTCAGGGGCCAGCAGATCGGGACGGTCACTGAACGCCAGCGGCCAGCCTGTCCACACAAGGCCACTTGCCCTCCCGAGAGGAGGGTTGGCCAGCGGGGCCCGGTCAGCAGGACCCTGTGCTGAGCTGGGGACGTCGAGGGCTCCGTGGCCACTCAGGGTGGGGGGCCTGGGGGGGCCGGGAGGCCCAGATGGCACCGCCTCGGGCAGCAGCCCTGGAGCCCGGGGGGAGGGGAGGAGCAGCTAATGAGTTCCAGGAGGTCAGCTGTGAGGGGCCCGAAGCCCATAAACCCTTTACTGGTGTCTCAGGAGGGGAAACCCGGATGCAGCCGTTTATTTAGTTTGGATTTCACTTTTCTCTCCTCTTTTTAACATGCGCATCCAGGAGTGTGACTGGATTTTTAAAGAAACAGGACTTCCTTTTGCAGTGGAGGGGCACTCTTGCCTTCCCTCAGTCCTGAAGAAGAAAGGACCCTTTGCTGCTTGTAGTACGGCCCCTGGCCCTCTGCTCTCCAGACCGGCCTGCCTTGTCCCAGGTCCCCAGAGGCCAGGCCCGTCCAGAGGGCAGGGGGGCAAGTCTAGGGGGCTCAGAAGCAGGGACCGGCCAGGTGGCCCCTGACCGCTGCCCCACCCGGCCCAGAGCCGGGGTAGTGGAGATGGGTCTTGGTCGGGGCCCAGGTCCCCATCCTGCCCCGGCGACTGACAGCCAGGCCAGGCCCGCGCTGAGTGTCATCTGCTTCCTCCAAGGGGACCATCCCCACAGGGGCAAGAGGCGCCCCTGCACCTCCCCAAAGGCCATGTGTCCTGCAGTGGCCAGCGGCCAAGCACCTACCCCAGCTCTTCTGTGCCCTCTGCAGGCCCTGGCGGGCGCGGGGCCAGGAAGGGCTATGCCCAAGCAGGGCAGTCCCCAGGCAGGCAGACTGTGGGCGCAGAGGGCTCAGGGGCTGGGGGGTGTAGGTGGGTGTGGGTCCCGGAAGCTGGGTCTGTCCGATGAGTGTGAGCTCACACGTGGGACAGACAGGCTAGACCTCTCCGGTGCAGAACAGTGCGGAGACAAAGCCCTGGGCAGCGAGGGGCTCCACCAGGGAGATCCCTCAGGTCTCAGGGTTCCATGGCCCCGCGGGAGTTGGGGGAACAGTCAAGGACCTGTAAGCCAATGCATGGGCCAGAAGAGGGGGCAGCGTGGGGGACGCAGGGCCAGGCAGGCCTGCAGGCGGGAGCTGGGGGTGCCTGCCCTTCCCCCACTGACAGCCCCTCTGTCACCAAACAGGGGACTGGCAAGTAGGGGAGGGGCAGGCCTCAGCTTGTGATGCCTGTGGGACCCCCAGTCCAGCCAAGTAGAGAGGAGGACACCATTAAAACAGACGCAAGGCTCATTTTGGAGGCCTGTGGGTGGGATTCCAGCCCAGACAAGGCCCAGAGGTCGAATGTGTGTACAAAACCCGGAGCCCACCTGCCGGTCCAGGAGGGGCCCTGGACCCCCACAGAGGGCAGCGGGGCCACCTGGACGCCCTGGGACTCTGCGCAGCCCAGCCCGGGGTGGGCAGTGATGCGCCTGGGGTTTCCCCCAGGTCCAGACGGCGGAGCTGGAGCAGGCCCACACCCAGTGGCTCCAGGAGCTGGTCGCCCGGCACCAGCGACTCCAGGCTGCCAAGACCGAGCGCCTGCCCAGGGCCCGACCACAGGCTGCACAGGCCCCGGTGTCCCGAGAGAGGGCCCAGCAGCGGCAGGCGAAGGTGCTGGGGGGGCAGGTGGGCTGACAGGGGTGCACAGGGAAGGGGGGGGCCTGTGCCTGCCTGGCCTCAGCCTGAGCTCCTCCAGGCCATCCCAGGGCCCCCACTGCGTCCTCCCGTCACCCCACACTCACTGAGGGGCGGAGGCAGGTCACCACCCTCTCCATGCCGCTATCGTCCCCTGTCAAGAGGGGTGGGGGCAGTCCTGCAGTCAGAGTTGCTGGGTGTGAAGTGTCCAGACGCGCCTGGCACACTGCACCGTGGTGGCTCGAGTTGCAGTGTGTGGGGGGACGGGGTGGGCACAAAGCAGACAGCGCTTTGAGCGTGTAACTCTGCCCCCCCACATGCACGTACGCACATATGCACGCGCACACACACATGCACGTACATACACGCACACACGCATGCACGTGTGTGCGCACATGCATACACGCACACACGTATGCACACTCGTGCCTGTGTGCACACATGCACGCAAACACACACATGCTGGTCAGGGCTGCCCCGTGTGCTCTGAGCGCTCAGATGCCAGGGAGCTGCCTGGTCAAAACCCCCATTTCCCGGACAAGGACCCTGAGGCCCGGACACGTAGCGAAGCCTGCTCCCCCTGCGCAGTGTCCCTCCAGGCCACATGGGCTCGGTTCACCTGCCAACGAGCTCTTTCTTTGTCCTCATCGTGGCTGAGCAGAAGGGGTCCAACCACTGGGGTGGGCGGTCGCCTCGGTGCCCAGGACGCGGTGGTGGTGACCTTGCTCACAGGTAGGACCAAACACCCCGTTGGCTGCTGGTGCGTCTGCCCGTCTGCCTGGAGCTTCTCCGCAGGCACACCCACCTCGGGAGCCGGGGACTGTGGCCTTCCAGTCTTTCCGGTCATGGTGCTTAGCCACAGGGCCCGCCCGCCCTCCTGAACTCCTGCCCATCCCCAGGTGGCCAGCCGGAGGCAGCCGCTGGACCGGGACGTGCAGTGGCGGCGAGCCTGCCTCCGCCAGGCCTTCCGGGCCAAGAAGTGAAGGCGGCTCCCGAGCCCAGGTGGCCAGGACGCCCCAGCCCTGACCAGCAGGCAGCAGAACCGCCGCTCAGCAGGGACTCGAGCTTGAGGGGCGCCCTGGAGTCAGCGGTGCCTTCTGACCCTTGACTGCCAAGCTACCTCGGCTCTCAGGACCCCGGTTCTGGCAGGCGAGGACCGAGCTCTGGGCCCTGCTCTGTGAGGTACCCCCCAACCCCCAACTGCACGGGGCCTCCCTGCGGCCCGCGTCCGACCTGGCACCGGGCAGGCGTGCTGACCGGGCCAGGTCCCGGCAGGCCGACTTCCGCACCGCGGGCTGCATTCCGTGCCCTCAGCTCTGTAAACACAGGGAAACACGTGGAGAACATTTCCACCAACTGGAGCCAAAAACATACTGTCCTGCAAGGCCCAGCCACCACCTCCGCGCGCCCAGAGGCGCCCGACTCCGTCTCCGGGACTGCGGGCTGTCACGGTGGCAGGTGGCTGGAAGTGACTCAGAGTCCGGTCCCCGTGACTCACTGGCCGCGAGAGGCACTGGGGTGTAAAAGTTAGGATTGTTAGAGAACCACCTGATTTCCCAACCCATAAACGCTGGGAAAATTCCTGCACGAATCCAGCCCTGGTTGCCATGGAGACCAAGGCAGCCATCTTAGGCCGGGTGGTTCACCAGTCAGCGTTTTTCTCTCTTCTCCCATGAACACGGGTCAGGGCGATCTGGTTCCGCTCCAAACGGCCTCTGGTTTCATAAGTGACATGTTGACAACATCTGTGGGCGCCAGCCAGCCCAGGACGTTCCTCGAGCACAGGTGCCAGCTGCACCCCACCAGGCTCCTGGGGGGTGAGAGGGCTGAAGCTGGCAGGGCCCCCCACCCCCGTCATGTGAGCTGTGGCCCAAGCGTGTGACACCAGCCATCTGTTTGCTGCAACATGGACCCAGCCTGCACCCCAGGCTGTCCTGCCAGAGCTTCCTGTCGGATGGAACTTAGTCATGGGGTGACCATATGTTGTAAACTGTGCAAAAGTAGTGTCTAGAGAGAGGTGGCCAAACACTCTGCATTCTGCCTGTCGAGCCTGTCCAATTATTGGTGGCTGTGTTGAGAAGGATTCTGAAGTTCGACCCAGGCTCAGAGCGGAAGAGTGTTCGATTCAGTTCAGTCACTCAGTCGTGTCCCACTCTTTGCAACCCCATGGACTGCAGTACGCCAGGCTTCCCTGTCCATCACCAACTCCTGGAGTGCAGTGAAGAATGCGGTGACCCATTAGCAGTGATGCTCCGGGCAAAGGAGGCGTTGGTAGTGGTAGACGCCAGACGGTCACCCACTGCAGCGCCCGGTTGGAGAGCAAAGAGCAACCCAGAGACTCCGCCCCCCAGGCCACCGCGGAAGAGCATCGTACGACTGGAGGGGAAGGCCATGAGACAGCGTGTGACCCTCAGGACCTCTTCCCTTCCTCCCCAGCCTGGCGGCCCAGGGACCCTGCAGGCCGCTCCCGGTGGAGGAGGGACCCCGAGGACGGTGGGTGGAGAGGAAGGAGACAAGCGCAGCCGGAGATGAGTTGGCCTTGGCGCTCTCCTCTCGGCGGGCCTGGCCTCTCGGGGTCGCATGTCTGGACCGAAGCTCCTGGTGCAGAGCAGGTGCTCAGTGGGCGCCCACGGATGAAAGAGGAACAGAGCCGGATGCAGGAGGGGTTGGAGAGATCTCCCAGCACTGACCTGCGAGCCACCTGCACTTGGACCACGCTCTCCTGGTGATTCCCGGACCCTCCTTGCCTGGCTGCTCCCGGGAGACCTTATGTGCCTGGGACCCTCTAGGATTTGTCATATTTCAGTGAAAGTTCAACCAGCGGAGGAGACACTATTTTTACTTGTTCAACATAAAGTTGTATATTTAGGTTAAAGGATTTTTCTAATGGAAGTAAACTGTTTTCTTAAACGTTTCCAGTGGTGAGCGCGTAGCTTCTGTGTGAAAGTCTGATGGTCACCGTGCCCTGTGCGGATGGCCATGCTCCCGGGACCCAGGCCCCCCTCTGCTTCGTGCACCAGCTGCCCCAGCCAGCCTCACAGTGTCGGGACCACACCGGGCGGACTCCCTCGGAGTGGGACCCCACCTGCCCTCCAGGCTCTCTGACCTGCTGACCTCACTCTTGGAGCAGGTGAGGGTCTCCCTGGGGTGTCACCTGTGTGGAAGCCCCATGGCTCTGGGGAGAAGGAGAGAGAGTTGGAGATGCAGCCAGCCAGCTGCTGCCACTAGCAGCCCTGCTGGAGCCCCTGCCCCCACCCTGCAGGGACCAGCCCGCCTGGCCAGGTTCCAGTGGGGGAACACGCCCCACCTTGGCTGGCACGGGTCCTGGGGTGTCCCAAGTCCAGCTCGGGGCTCCCCATCTAAATTGCACACACACTCAGGCCCTAAATTAAAATGTCACAGGCCTGTTGGGGAGGCTCAGGTTTCCCGGTCGCAAAACACGAGCCTGCTTGATAAAACGATTTTGGTTTTGATAAATGTGGACTTTCTGTGGCAAAGACAAAGGCACCCTTGAGTCCAGAGGGGAACCTGAAACAGCACATTGCTAAAAAGTATTTCCTGATAATATTTTTAGCACCTGGAAAAAAGAATATTTTTTCTCTTTTGCGCCTGTGGAGTGTGTGTGTGTGTGTGTGTGTGTGACTGTTTGAAATGTAATGCCCAGCGTGGTGGAGCCTCCTGTTAACTCCAAGTCTCCCGAAAGGGATGGCACGCGGCCCGGGCAGGGGCCCTGGAGGGTCAGCAGGCCTGTGCCTGGGAAATACAGCCTTGCAGGGCTCTGCCTGCCGCTGGCCCCGCCCAGACCAAGCGTGCCAGCTCTCCGGGGCACCCAGGCCTGGGCATCTCACAAACTGCGAGAAGACTCCCTTGGGAGGTGGGTTGAGGCCCTGTCTGGGCCAGCTGCTCCGGCCAAGCCTGCAGAAACAGTCCTTCCTGGGGCGTCTGCTGAGCACCAGGCGTGCACCCTGCCCCCATAGGCGCCCAGGGCAACCCGAAACTTGACCCCGAAGTGAGCCTTTGCTAGGATCCCCGGCATCTCAGCCAGAGCAGGAAGTGCAGCAGGGGGAGGGGCTCCCCTGCACCCCCTGCAGGAGGTGGGCAGGTCCAGCAGGGGTCCAGGGCCAGCCTGGACGGCCCCCACCCCGGCCGCCTCCCTGTCAGGGTGGGGCCCCAGGCCCTCCCCGCCGAGGAAACAAGCAGGAGCAGGCTTCTGCTGGGCTCCCCACTGGGCTCCGAGCCCACCGCGCAGCTGGCAGACGCTGCCCGGTTCCCACCAAAAGCCACACATGGAAAAGCACGTCCTCCTGGGCTCCCACCACGGGGACCAGTCTTCTGGCCCCTCTGCCCTCCAGCCACCCCGTGGGGGTCGTGTCCTGCCCCCTCCCTGCCTTTGCCAGTGAGGCTCAGGAGCCACCTTCCTGTCCCAGGAGGGCGAGGCTGCCACACCCCTCCTCTGACCTTGGCTGTGACCTCCGTGCTGCTGGCCTCCGGGCTTCCCCACCTCCCCACTCTGCAGCTGAGCCAGCGGGGCGCCAGGGAGGGGTTCATGGAAATGCCCATGTGTGCCAGGGTGAGTGTGTGTGTGCGCCAGGGTGTGGGTGTGTGTATGTGTGTGTGTGCCTGTGTGTGTGTGTGTGCACATGTGTGTGGGGTGTGTGTATAGGGTGTGTGTGTGTATGTGGGTGTGCTGGGATGCATGAGTGCGTGTGTGTGTGGATGTGTGTGCTGACGTATGTGTGTGTGCCAGCATGTGTGTGCACGTGCTAGTGTGTGTGTGTGGTGCATGTGTATGTACGTATGTGTGTATGTGATGGTGTGTATGTGATGGTATGTATGTGTGTGCGTGCCAGCATGTGTGTGTGTGTGTGTGTGCTGGGGTGCGTGTGTGTAGATGTGTGTGTGCATGTGTGTGTTCTGGGGTGTCTGTGTGTGGACGTGTGTGTTCATGTGTATGGATGTACGTGTGCGTGTGCTGGGATGTGTGTGTGTATGCT
>SJYR01001483.1:262908-287067 GCA_006410655.1 Kobus ellipsiprymnus | reverse complement strand
CCCTCTTGACCCCAGCTCAGCCCACATCCCCTCTTCCTCTCCCGCCTCAGCTGCTCCGACTCCGTGAGTGGGAGGGGACAGCCATTCTCTCTCGGTGCCACCCACTGAACGTCCCTCTGGGCCCGGCCTTGGACAGAGGGGCCGAGCTGACTTCCGGAAGTACGGGGCGGGCGGGCAGAGCTGCGCTCCGGGTCTCTGGGAGCCAGGGAGGCCCATACACCCTAGAAGTGGGAAAACCCATGCTGGCACCGTCTTTCCAGAGCATTCTGTCCAACTGCTCCTTGAGCACGCGGGCCAGGCTCAGCCGCCTGGCTCCAAGTCACAGGTGAAAACATGATTAAAACAGTTGACTCTCTTAACCGCCTCACCAAAAACACCTACCCCTGCCAAAACAACTGGGAGAAAGGGCTCTGAAGGGGAGAGCTCTGCTAGCAAGACCGGTGGGCTCAGGAGAAACCAGCACTGTGGTTCATAACAAAATATGTGTCTCCAGAGGCTCTCTCCCGAAACTGACCCAACCCAACACCTGCCGTGGGGACAGAGAGCGCGCTCCACATTGCCTCTGCTCAGTCGGATCCTCGAGCACACCTTGCCTGAAATAACTGCCTGCGCCCAGTGACCAAGCAGGGGGTGGGGCAGAGGGTTAGAATTGAGGGCAGAGAAGGGAACGGGCAGGAAATGAAGGCATTTATTCCGAAGCAAGTAGGTCAGACTGCTGTGTCCGAGAGGACCCCTCTGGGCCAGCTCCCAGCTGTGATCTTTGTCTGGCTGGGCAGCGGCCAGCCTCCAGCCCAGGTGCTGGGCTGAGGGAGAGCCCTCCAGGGCTGGGCCCCCACCCCCGGCCTCTGCCCCCTCATCCCCAGCTAGTGCTCTGCAAAGAGCCGGTTTGTGGAGTGGTAGCACTCATGGGTGGGTGAAGGCAGACCCCAGCCCCTGACGCTGCCCACACCGTGACCCTGCTTTCTGCTGAGAAATGGACCCGGTGCTACTGCGTACGGGGTGGCCCCCTTCTGGGAAGCCCCCTCATCTTGCCACAGCAGCTGTAGGCAGCAGTTGTCAGGCTCTGAGAACTGTCGAGAGTCCCTTCTCAACACAGACCAGGCCACCACTGCCAGCAGGCATGGTGGTGGCAGCCGCCCTGCAGAGGGGAACCCTCCTCACAAGGAGCTGGACAAGAGGCTGCGCCGTGGCCTGCCAGCCTGGCCGAGGGGCAGGGCCCGCTCAGGGCACTGTGAAGGCTGAGACGCCCTCAGAGGGCCCGGTGGCAACCGGAGGCCCCGTGCCCCTGCAGAAGCCCCCAGCTGCAGCTCCCCGAAGGCCGCAGAGGAATATCTTGGCTCCTCTGGCATCGGGCGCCCACTGGCACCTCAGGCAGCGATTCTCTTCCCTCCCCCAGGAGGGAGTGCCAGGCGGGCAGTGTCCGTGAGGGTGCTGGGCACCTTGGGAGGGCCCACAGTCTGCTGCCAGGTGCGCTGGCTGAGGTGTGACATGGCGTCTGTGGCTGTCTCTCAGACTGAGCTGTGGGGGGTGGTGCCCGAGGTGGCACACCCCCTACCTTGGTGTGCCCCCGCCCACCCCCCAGAGGCTCTTCCAGCCCCTGCTGGCCGCTCACCCATGGAGCTGTGACCCCCTTGACTACCGAACACAGGTCTTCCCCATCCTGGTCTCTGGGGCACCCTGGTGCCAGTCCCCGGGGGCCAGTCCTGGGTGGGAGCTGGAGCGTGTGGGCGAGGCAGGCAGTGAGCCCTGCGAGCCCCAGGTGAGTCCTTCTGGCCGTCGACCTGGCCTGTGCCCTGGCTGGTGCCCCAGGAATGGCTGGCTCCATGCCTGGCATCTGCTGGCCCGCTGGCAGCCCCACCTGGGGCACAGTCCCACCCGGCCTCTCCTGGACCACCCACCCAGGGGAGGGGCTTCAGCCGAGAGCCTGGTCCCCCAGCTCTGCAGGCCTGTCCCGCCGGTGACAGGTGCCCAGCCGGCCCTGTCACGGCGTCTGCCCACCAAACGTCTGCAAGACCCACCTGACCCCCAGACGAAACCAGTGAGACGGAGGCAGAGCTGGCCGCTGAGCTCTGGTTAGAAACGCATGAGCTCCCAGTGGGCAGGGAGGGTCTTGGCTGGGCCCCTCCCGATGCCCCCTTCTTGCTGGTGCCTGGGGAGGACGGGGAGCCAGCAGCAGTCAAGGGAACGAGCGTCGCGGGGCAGCCCCGTGACCCCGCTTTGGACCAGGACCACCAGAGGGCTGCCACACACGTGCGTTTGTCTTTGCACACCGTGATGGGGGTGTGCATGGCGGTGTGTGGGAACAGCATGCACTGAGGGAAGTGCCCGCGGCCGTGACCCCCTGGCCACTCAGAGGCCCAGTGCCCGGATCCTGGCTCCCAGACACCGCAGGGCAAGAAGAAAACGAGTCTGGGAAATCTCGCTCCAGAAAGGAGGCGCGTGACCAACGGATGATCAGGACTCGGCGACAGGGCACAGAGGCCGTCGGCTGGGGGCTCTTGGCGGCTGCAGGGGACGAGTGGGGCGTTAAAACAGTGGGAGTGGCAGCCTCGAGTCCGCTAAGTAAGGAGAAGCCAGTGGGTTCACACCGGCAGGAGTAAACGCGCGCGGAGGACGCTCTGTGTGCCCGTCGCTGGGTCGCCGGGAGTGTGCTCGCCAGGGACCGTCCTTGCCTGGGGGATGGACGCACTGTCGGCTTTGGGGTGAAGCTGCCACTGCCGCAGGCTCCTTTCACGGTTCAGGAGACACGTGTCTGTGCAGCAGGAGAGGGAACGTGGGCGGGCAGGCAGGGCAGAGCCCTAGCGCTTGCCGAGTGTGGATCCAAAGTGTGAGCTGTGCCTCCTAGGCTTGCTTGAGTCTGACTTTCTACCAGACACCTCGCTCCCCAGGGAACGCCTTCCCGTGGGAACCCCGGAGCCCCGGGCACGCACCTTGCCACTCTCACCGGGAGGCAAGCCTGCCCGGCTTGGGAGAGCTCAGGTGGCCCTGTCCCAGCTCTCGGGGGCTGTGATGCTAACAGCGGCCAGCTGGCCACACTGCGCCCTGGACAACCCGCCGTTCACTCACTACAAACTTGTTGCTAATTCACTTTTATGCGTTCATCTCGAAACCTTGATGGAGCCCCAGAGCTGAGTCAAGGAGGGGACACAAACCGGCCGCACTGTTTAATTTTCAGTTTTAAAATAGTGTTTGTCTCGTTTGCTCACGGTGCTCGCCCAGGCCCTGCAGGAGTTAGCTTCTAGAGGCAGCCTTGTAAATGTCGGTTGTTCGCCTTCTCACCTTCAGGACAATACACCCCAATCCCATCATCCGAAACAAGCACACCGAATGTTTTGGCAAAATCCCTCCTGACGTGTTGTCAGAGGTATTTGGGGCTGCCTGTCATGCGAGTCCCCGTTCTGCACACTCCTTTCAGTGTCATACCACGAGCACTGCCCAGTGCCTCAAATTTGCTGTGAAAACCTGCTTCTGCTGGCAGTAGAATATTCCATCCTGTGGCTACGGGTGCTAAGTTACTTCAGTCATGGCTGACTCTTTGTGACCCTATAGACTGTAGCCCCCAGGCTCCTCTGTCCATGGCATGTAGTGGGTTGCCATGCCCTCCTCCAGGGGGTCTTCCCAACCCAGGCATCAAACCCCTGTCTCTTATGTCTCCTGCACTGGCAGGCCGGATTGTTGTTGCTAGCGCACTGACCGTAATTCTTGTAACTGGTTACGAGCTGTGGGCTGTGTGGCGGCCTCAGTGTTTCCTGGGATGCTCGAGTGCACGTCCAGCTCACACACCTTTGTCCGGGTCTTTAGTTCTTTCCTTTTCTTACGACAAGTTCCTCATCGACACCCTCTTCTGGGGTGAAGGGGGCTCCTCGCCTGAACTGAGTCAGCCTGGAGGGCACTGCTTCGGCCCCCCAGCTTCCAGGCCACACAGGGCACCTGTGGTCCAGCTGATGATGGCTTGGGGGCAGTGGGCAGGCCCAGGGACAGAAGAAGAGGGAGGACACGGCTCCTGTAGCTCCGAGACTGGGCGGCTACCCAGCTGGACACCCCCCATACCTCCTGCGTGGGGGGCCCAGCCTCAACACCTCAGGGTCTGTAACTAGCCCTCTACAAACTGGGCATGTTGTTCATGAAACGCCCACTGTGTGCAAAGCAGTGCTCTCCTCCCAGCCCCAGGACTCAGTCTGAGAGCCAGGGGCTGAGTCCGGGGCCACAGGAGGGCCACGGTGTCCTCTGAGCTGCTCCAGGGTCTGAGTCTGAAGCCAGACACGCCCCCTTGGGCCCTGCCACCTGCTCCTGGCAGAGGGGGCACAGCATAGGCAGCCCAGAGGCCTGCTGGAGGTGGGGGCTGGGATCCCGGAGGAGTGTGCCGTCCCCAGAGTGCGCCTGGCAGGGTGTGGGAGCAGACACACCAGGTCTTCACTCAGGGATGACGTCTAGCGGGGGGACAGCTACGGAGCTCAGGGCAGCAAGGTCAGGCTGTGCTGGGTGTGGGCTGCTGTCCCCGCGGTGTCCAGGGCCCCCTGGGGACTTGGGATCTTGTCCTGGGGGACACCTGGCCAAGGGATGACAGGTGACAGAAGAAAGTGGCTTTGCTGGAGTGGGGTGGAGCAGGAGCTGCGGTCTGGTGGGGGGTGTAGGGGCAGGGGAGGGGTGGTGAGGCCTGCGGGAGGCTCAGGACAGGGCCTGGCCCTCCTGAAGAGGCCGCCCAGGTGGAAGGGTTCAAGGGCCTGGGCTCAGGGCCACTGGCAGGGCCACGAGGCCTGGGTGGAGACCAGAGGGTAGTCACAGGGAGGCCCTGATTGGCAGCGGAGGAGGGGCAGGGCATGCAGCCCAGGAGGGCCTAGGGGAGGGATGTCCTCCAACCTCCCACCCCCCGCGGGGCCTGATGCCAGCCCTCTGCCCATCCCCAGCCCTCACCCTGGTGCCATGGCAGCGGCTCCGGCCCCCTCAGTCCGCTCTGGCACTCCTGCAGCCAGGAGAGGTCCGCCCGGCACACGGTGTCTTAGGGAGGGCCAGCCTCTCCTCTGCAGGCTCTGGTATCCAGGGCCCCACCTTGCCCAGGGCCCCGGGCCCAGCCCACAGTTGTCCTGTGAGCAGGACCCCCAGTCCCCAGCTGTGCTTGTGGAAGGAATCCTGGTTCCCTAGAAAGCTGCCAGGAAATAAAAGACATGCCTACATTTTTCAAAACAAGCTTATAAAAGGCCTCGGGGCTTTATTGTTTTATTTCTGGCAGAGACGTCAAAGCAGGAACCGAGGCCCCGCCCTCTGTGAGCTGATGTTTGCAGAGCTGGGTGCTGCAGCCGCGGGACCCCGGCTCCCCTCCAGCCCAGCCCGGAGCAGCCCCGTCCCAGCAAGGGTGGCTCTAGCCAGCCCACACTGCCCGGCTCAGGGACCAGCCAGACACACGTCCCACACTTTCAGCTGCAAGTGGCCTCTGAGAGAGTCTCCAGGACATTTCTGCTCCTTCCCCGCTTTATCCAAGTCGGAAATGCCTCCAGGCGGTCTCTGCACTTTCTCCTGGGTCCGGGGAGGGCCAGCCCTGCTGCCAGCCCCCTTCCTGGCCAAGTGCAACCCCAGTCAAGGGCAGGCCTCCTCCACGACCCATGGGCCACCTTCCTGCTGCATATGGCCCTGGGTCTGTCCCAAGGGACCAGCAACTCCCCCACCAAGATCCTCGCCTGCCGGGGTCCTAGGCAAGGAGTCAGCGCCTGCGGCTGCCGGCTCCACATGGTCAGCTCCGTCCACACCGCCTTCGCGGGGCAGCCGGGGAGCCAGCCCCCCCCGGGGGGCCAGTGCTTAGACCCTGGAGAGGAGGATCCTACTGTGGGTGAGCAGAGCAAAGCCAGCACTGCCCCCAAGGCCTGGGCTTAGGAAGACCAGAGGGCGGCCACACAGAGGCCCTGGACGTCAGGAGCTGCAGGGACGTGGGGGCAGAAGGGGCTTTGGAGCCAAAGTCCTGCAGGCCGCTCCCAAGTGTCCGGCTCCCTTCCTGCCTCGGGGGTGTCTCCCTGCCTTTCTGCCAGCATCCCAAGGTGGAGGAAGCCGGCAGGCCCCCATCCCCTCTGGCTTCAGGCCCTGAGGGACGGTGGGTGCAGGCCCCCCAGCAAACAGCCAGTTCCATGTTGGGTTTCTGACCCATCAGCGGCTGAGGAGGTCCGGGCTCTCGCAAGGGGTCCCGGTCGAACACTTTCTCCTGTTTTCCTGTCTCTGTTGCGTGTGTTACCAAGTGCTGGCGCAAGCAGAAAAATAATAAGACTGACCTCTTGTGGGGGTTGCGCTTGCAGGCCCCTGAGGGGAGGAAACACAGGGCGGGGCAGACAGGGGCTCCCGCAGGGGTCCCCGCACCCCCGGACCCTGCCCCGCCCGGGGATGTTCTCTGGACAAAGGAAGTCCGAGGACGGTCCTGTCCAGGTGGGAGCGCTGGCCAGCGGCCTGGCCGCTCAACACGGGCCCGCGCCTCCCCACCGCGGTCCCGGCCCTGCTGGGCCCTGGCAGCGGAACAGGGCCGGCTTGTTCTGCCTCCTTCCTGGCCCACACCCCGTGGGAAGGGCGGCAGCCATCTGAGGCGGGCCCGAGAGGGGAGCCGGAGGCGGCCAAGTGCTGGCGGGCAGGCCGGAGGCCTCTGCACACGCCGCACGCACCTGAGCCCGGGCTTCAAAGGCAGGAAGGAGACTTGGCGGAGCGTCCGCGGAGCCACGCGGCCGGGCCAGCTTGGGGGGTGCCGGATGCGGGCCGGGAGGGCGGGCAGGTCCTCCGGCAGGTGGCCCACCCCCGGGACCCTGCGGCCACAGCCTTGGCCTCCTGCCCTCCTAACTGCGTCCCCCCTCCAGCGCGGCTCCTCACCCTCCACTCGGTTTACCTAAACGCAGGCACAGAGCCGGACCTGCGCCACCGCGCGGCTCCGAGCGCAGGCCCCGCCCCGCCAGCCAGCCACGCCACGCCCCCACGCTCTCCACGCCCTCCAAGACCACGCCCCTCGCGTTCACCTCGCCACGCCCATCGCCCTGACCACGCCCCCGCACCCCTGCTGAGGTCGTAGTGCTGCACCTGCCTTCCTCCAAACTGTTTAGGCTCCTCCATCCATATTCTGTCTACCTATCTATACTTAAAATACGCTCAAGCTACCACACAATTGCACTCACCTCACCCGCTAGCAAAGCAATGCTCAAAATTCTCCAAGCCAGGCTTCAACAGTATGTGAACCAAGAACTTCCAGATGTTCAAGCTGGATTTAGAAAAGGAAAAGGAACCAAAGATCAAATTGCCAAAATCCGTTGGATCATCGAAAAAGCAAGACAGTTCCAGAAAAACATCTACTTCTGGTTCATTGACTACCCTAAAGCCTTTGACTGTGTGGATCACAATAAAGTGTGGGAAATCCTTCAAGAGATGGGAATACCAGACCACCTGACCTGCCTCCTAAGAAATCTATATGCAGGTCAAGAAGCAACAGCTAGAACCGGACATGGAACAACAGACTGGTTCCAAATCGGGAAAGGAGTACATCAAGGCTGTATATTGTCACCCTGCTTATTTAACTTCTATGCAGAGCACATCATGCTTACTGGATGAAGCACAAGCTGGAATCAAGATTACAGGGAGAAATATCAATAACCTCAGATATGCAGATGACACCACCCTTTTGGCAGAAAGTGAAGAGGAACTGAAGAGTCTCTTGATGAAAGTGAAAGAAGAGAGTGAAAAAGCTGGCTTAAAACTCAACATTCAGAAAACTAAGATCATGGCATCTGGTCCCATCACTTCATGGCAAATAGATGGGGAAACAATGGAAACAGTGAGAGACTTTATTTTCTTGAGCTCCAAAACCACTGCAGATGGTGACTGTAGCCATGAAATTAAAAGACGCTTACACCTTGGAAGGAAAGTTATGACCAACCTAGTTAGCATATTCAAAAGCAGAAACATTACTCTGTCAACAAAGGTCTGTCTAGTCAAGGCTATGGTTTTTCCAGTGGTCACGTATGGATGTGAGAGTTGGACTATAAAGAAGGCTGAGCACCAAAGAATTGATGCTTTTGAACGGTGGTGTTGGAGAAGACTCTTGAGAGTTCCTTGGACTGCATGGAGATCAAACCAGTCAATCCTAAAGGAAACCAGTCCTGAATATTCATTGGAAGGACTGATGCTGAAGCTGAAGTTCAAATACTTTGGCCATCTGATGCAAAAAACTGACTCATTGGAAAAGACCCTGATGCTGGGAGAGACTGAAGGCAGGAGAAGAAGGGTATGACCGAGGTGAGATGGTTGGATGGCATCAGTGACTCGATGGACATGAGTCTGAGCAAGCTCCGAGAGTTGGTGATGGACAGGGAGGCCTGGTGTGCTGCAGTCCGTGGGGTCACAGAGAGTCAGATATGACTGAGTGACTGAACTGATAATTAAAATATATTATTTAATATTTAAAGTCATATATTTTCATTATTAATACCTAGATCACCTTCAGGTTGTTCATCAGTTTCACCATGGTGGACTTTTGGGGTTGTTCCTACTTTTAGACCATTCTTACTGGTGCTGTTTGCAAAAATCCCTGAACACGTGTCCGGGTGCACGTGGGCGCTGGTGTAAGGGTAGGCCCTGCAGGAGGAGGGGCCCGCCTGCCACTGCAGCGCTGACCCAATGGTGTGGGCGGGTGAAAATGTGGTCCTGATGTTCTTTTCATTCCTGCGGCTGAGCACTGGATTTCCTTGTTCGTAAATGCACTAAGTCTTTTCTCTTTTCTACTGAGTTTGCTTTTCTCATGTTACTTTATGGGAGTTCTATATCTTCACTGGGTCACAATTGTTGCAAATAGATTTTCCCTTTTTTTCTGCACCTATTTCACTCTCTATAGTGGCCTCTTGGGTAAATAGACACACTTGAGTTTAACGTGGTAAATGAACCCATCTTTATTTTTATGGTCTGTGCCTGATTTTAAAAATTGCCCGCAAGGCATGAATACATTTCCAGTCATCCTCCCACCCACCAACAGCCTCTCGGCTGTGCAGCTTGGTTGCTCACACCTGTGCCCCTGCACACGCACACGTGAGGCAGGCACGTGACTCCACCTGAAGGAAAGTAGCCCCTTCGGCCGCCTCCCTTGCCTGAGGGTGCACAGTTTCTGTGTCGGTTTAGACCGTCTCCGATATTTTCAGGACAGGTTTACAGTTGATGGCAGGGAAGACCTGCATGGCTTTGCCAGACTTATCCTTGAGGACTTGATATCTTCTGTGCTGCACGGATGGCGTCTTTACTTCATTTCTTTTCTACTTCACTTCTGCTAATGCAGAATCTCAGCTGAGCTCTGACCTTTTCTAACATTATAGTTAAAACCAGACCAGACCTCTTATTGAGTTTACTACCTTACCCACATTCTTCTGGGTTTTCCACATTCGTGGTCACGGCATTTGCCGCTGGTGATTGTGGCGTTTCTTCGTTCCTAATCATTTTACACCTGGATTCATTTATTGCCTTGCTGTGCTGGCTGGTTACCTGTACCCAGCAGATGTAGTGCTGGCAGGATCCACAAAAGGAAGTGGTCCAAGTTTCACGACGAAACGTGCTGCCTCTTCCTGTTTGCTCTCAAGATGCCCTTTTATCAGATTAGGATGTCCTTTCATAGGCTTCCCTGGTGGCGCTCGTGGTAAAGAACCTGCCTGCCAGTGCAGGAGGCACGAGAGATGTGGGTTCGATCCCCGGGTCGGGAAGGTCCTCTGGAGGAAGGCATGACTACCAACTCCAGTGCTCTAGCCTGCAGATTCCCAGGGATAGTCATATTCCTATTCTCATATTTGGGGAATTTTTATCACATGTGGATGTTGGCTATGACTAGATACCATCTCTATGCCTGCAGAAATCATTGATGATTATATGATTTTCACATTTAACCTGTTAAATCGGTCATTAAAATTAATATTTTCTAATGTAAAGGCACACTTGTATTCCTAACAAAAATCCAAGTTGGTAATGATTAATTATTTATCCAATTTATATGTTGCTGGATTCACTTTGCTAATAATGCATTAATATTTCAGCAGATTTTATATGTGTGATTGGCCCATTATTGACTGGCCTTGTTAACTTTTACCATCAAGGTCATGCAAGCCTTGTAGAATGAACTGTTCTGTCTGGAAGAGTCCGTGCGCCTCTGGGCTTACCTCCTGGATGTTTGGTAGAACTCACTGGAGCTGCCACCTGGACCTAGAGCTTTCTTGGTGGGAAAATTTTGAACACTAATTAGATTTCTTTATGATTATATATTTAAAAAATAGGTTGTCTGTTTCCACTCACATGTGGTAAGCTGTTTTTCTCGGGGGAATATCCATTTTTATATACAATTTCAAGGTTATTAACATAAAACTGTTGAGCTCCGGGGTTTGATGGTACCTTCCTGACACGCCAGCATCAGCCTGTCACTGCTGCTTGGAGGCTGCCCAGGCCTCGGGCTCCCCATCGGCTGTTAGGAGCCGGCGAAGCAAGCACACACCATGTGGTTTGCACTGGTGTCCCTGGCTCTCTGAGTCCCACGAGGCCACACAGAGGGGCCCAGGCAGATGGAACCCAGACTGTGGGTTTGCACCACAGCCAGGAAACCCTGGGCCCGGGAACTCCACCTCTCTTGTGGCAAGCCTGCCTTTGTCCCCAAGGGAGACCACACTTTGTCCAAGGCCAATCTCTACAAAGACAAACTCGAGACCCAGCCCAGGCGAGGAGCAGGCCGCCTCCCTCCTGGCCCACCTCCCCTCTGGCTCCACCCGAGTCTGCCCGCCTGTCTGAGTCTTCGGGCCAGCAGAGGCCAGGCCCAAATCCAGGTGATCTGCTGCCCCCAGGACTCCGAGCAGCAGGACAGGTGCAGGCGGCTGAGCGTGGATCCCACGGGAGCCGGAGTGCTCCGTGGCCAGGCCTCCGTCCACCAGGACCCACGACTGCGTGCAGACCGCCTGCTGACCTCAGCCACCCTCCCCAGGGATCACAGAGGGGGCCCCCGGCACAGGCAGACCCTGCCCACCCCCCATCACCATCCCTGCCCGCAGACCTGGGGACTCAGGCTGTCGTCCACGGTCTGTTAAACTCGATTCAGACCTCCTGGCCCACTGGTGTGGCTAAGGACCAAGGCCATGTCGCCCAGCACTTGTGGCCTCAGTCACCACACGCAGCGGACCCTGAGGCCAAGTGTGTGCTGCTGTCCGGGAGATGGAAGCAAAGGCACACCACGTGTTTCCCGTGGGGTGGGGCCCGCACCAGGGCAGCAGTGTGCGACCCGAACAGGCCGGCTACTCGGGGGTCAGCAGCCAGGCTGGGCAGCGCTGCGGTCAGGGAGAGGGCGCCCCCGTCGCCCCGGCCCCTCCCCAGAGGGCCACCAAAGGGAGCCCGACCCTTCCCGGGGCTGTGTTCTGTGAGCAAACAGGGCCGGAGGGTGGATGGGGCAGAAGGCCTTGGGGTGATCTTGAGGCAGCTGGCTGTGGGCTCATGACACCAGGTGGCCCCAGAGGGTGGGGAAGCGGGGTGCCCATCGGACTGCTGACTCCAACCTCTGCAGAGGCGGGGTGCCTGTGAGAAGCACCCCCGTCACTGCCAGACACAGAGTTCCAGGGGGTGGATGGTGGCAGTGCCGTGGCCAGAGCGGGCGGGTGAGGCTGAAGGGCAGCACCATCGTGGAAGCATATGGACAGCAGTGAGCACCCACCCCGGCCGCAACGGGCCAGCGTCTGTGCCCAGGGGCTTGGCAAGCGGTGGTGGCTTTGCTGCCTGGCACAGAGCCCTTCCTTTTGCTGGGTCCGTGGTGGTGGCCATGTCTCTGGCCCCAGGAGGGCCTCAGGGCATCCCCACCAGTCCCGTCAGAGGACAGACACCCCTGGGTACCCGCCGAAGGGCACCAGCCGGGAGACCAGCAGCCGCGGTCCGTTGCCACAGCAACAGGCCCAGGGAGGGCCCCCTTGGTCCAGCAGCAGCAGCCCCAGGACACGGGGCTGCAGACCTCTCTGCAAGGTCAGGCGGTGACCCTGGGCGTGTGGTGGCCGCCAGGGCTCTGAGCAGGCGGTCCGCATGTGAAGAACTGGAAACGCAGCTGGGTCCCCTAAAGCATGGCCACGGAACCCGGCCCAGGCCGGTCTGTGTGACCCTGGTGCTCAGAGTGTGCTTGCCTTTTTAAAGGGTTGTAAAAACAAAGGAGGAGAAGGCATGGAAAGTTGCCGTGCAGCCTATGCGATGGAGACTGTGGTCCCGGATGAGAGTGTTTACTGTCTGGCCTTGCGCACAGCAGTCAGCAGACCCTCTTGAAGACCCTGAGCAGCCCCCGCCCGCTACCGCCGCCGCGGGTCAGGACAAACCCTGCGCGTCTGGACCCTCAGAGCGCCCTCCGCGGTCGGGGCTGGAGCGGGATGGGTCTGCCCATCGCCTCCCCCAGAAGGGGCTGGGGCTGGACGGCTGCTGCCCCCCAGTGGACACCATCGGGTCCGGCTTAGCTGCACCGTGTGTGAATCAGGCAGGCTTTCGGGGGACCTCCTGAAACTCGAGGTCCCGCCAAGCCAGGGCTGTGCTCCGGATGCTGGGGTGGGGCTGAGCCCCCCAGGGCAGCTGCCGCTGTTCTCGGTGGAACCGAGCCGGCCCTTGGCCCGTCCACCTTCCTGATTTGGCCACACACCCTGCTGGCCCTTCCCTTGTCAGTGGTCGAGCCCAAGTCGGCCCGCCCCGGGGGGGCGGGTGACAGAGCCACAGACCCCACGGGTCACGCTCCGCTCCTGCGAGCTCTCACGGGGAGCCGCAGCGCCCCGTTTTACACAGGGTGCAGTGGGCGCTGACTCGGGCAGGGGGCGCGCTGGGCAAGGACGTGGGTCTGCGCGGGGCTCCCGGCTCCAAGTCCTCAGGCGCGCGGGTCGGGGTGGGGGGGTCTGTGCCGCCCACCCGCCCCTCTGCACGTGCAGGGCCCCTCAAAGGAGACCCCAGACACTTCCCCGACAGACGTGCAGGGGCGGTTCCACGTTCACACACGGAGGCCACGTGGCCCAGATCCACCCACGGGGTCCTATCCCCGCTGCAAACCCCTCTAAGCCCCAGTAGACGGACTCAGGCATCTTCTGCTCCCTCCGGAGCGCGGAGCGCGGAGTTACGGGCTGCAGCGACCCGCCCTAACCCCGCGCAGGGGCTCGAGGGGGCGGGCAGAGCGCGGCCCCTCCTCCCCGCTCCCCGCGAGGCCGCGCCCACCCCCCGCCTCCCCGCCTCCTTCTCACGTCCCTCTTTCTTTCTCTTCCATCTTCACCACTGAGATAGGATTCACGTACCCTACAGTTCCCCCTTCATGGATCACAGGCTTGTGGCGAAGGGACTTGAGTGGTGTGTTCAGTCTCTCAGTCCCGTCCGACTCTTTGTGACCCCGGACTGTAGCCCAGCAGGCTCCACCGTCCATGGGATCCTCCAGGCGAGAACACTGGAGCGTTGCCATTCCCTCCTCCAGGGGATCTTCCCGACCCGGGGAATCCAACCCGTGTGTTTTGTGTCTCCTGCCTTAGCAGGTGGACTCTACCACTGAGCCACCTGGGAAGCCCCGTGAAGAGACTCACTCAGGTAACTCTGAAATTATGGTGGTCATGCCGTGCAGGGCCACCGGAGACAGACAGGTCACAGTGAAGAGTTCTGAAAAATCGTGGCCCACGGGAGAATGAAATGGCAACCCACTCCAGTATTATTTTTTATTCCAATCCTAAAGAAGGGCAATGCCAAAGAATGTTCAAATTACCATATAACCACACTCATTACATGTTAGCAAGTTTATGCTCAAAATCCTTCAAGCTAGACTTAAGCAGTATGTGAACTGAGAACTTCCAGATTACAAGCTTGGTTTCAAAGAGGCAGAGGAACAAGAGAACAAACTGTCAACATTCACTGGATGATGGAGAAAGCAATCGAGTTCCAGAAAAACATCTACTTTTGCTTTCATTAATGACAGTAAAGCCTTTGGCTGTGTGGATCACAACAAACTGTGGAAAATTCTTAAAGAGACAGGAATACCAGACCACCTTACCTGTCTCCTGAGAAACCTGTATGCAGGTCAAGAAGCAACAGCTGGAACTGGACATGGAACAACGGACTGGTTCCAAACTGGGAAGGAGTACATCAAGGCTGTACATTGTCACCCTGCTTACTTAACTTGTATGCAGAGTACCTCATGAGAAATGCTGGGATGGATAAAGCTCAAGCTGGAATCAAGATTGCTGGGAGAAATATCAATAACCTCAGATATGCAGACGGCACCACCTTAATGGCTGAAAGCAAAGAGGAACTGCAGAGCCTCTTGATGAAAGTGAAAGAGGAAAGTGAAAAAACTGACTTGAAACTCAACATTCAGAAAACTAAGATCATGGCATCTGGTCCCATCACTGCATGGCAAATAGAAGGGCGAAAGTGGAAACAGTGACAGACTTAATCTTCTTGGGCTCCAAAACCGCTGCAGGTGCTGAGAGCAGCCATGAAATTAAAATCTACGCTTGTTCCTTGGAAGGAAAGCCACGACAAACCTAGACAGAGTATTGAAAACAGAGACATCCATCTTGTCGATAAGGGTCCATATGGTCAGAGCTATGGTTTTCCCATTAGTCATGTATGGGTGTGAGAGCTAGACCATAAGGAAGGCTGAGCACCGAAGAATTAATGCTTTCAAGCTGTGGTGTTGGAGACCATGGACTCTTGAGAGTCCCTTGGACTGCAAGGAGATCACACCAGTCAATCCTAAAGGAAATCAGCCCTGAATATTCACTGGAAGGACGGATGCTGAAGCTGAAGCGCGAACACTTTGGCCACTGATGCGAAGAGTCAGCTCATCGGAAAAGACTGTGATGCTGCGGAAGACAAGGCAAAAGGAGAAGCGGGGGCAGAGGATGAGATGGCATCACCAACTGAGTGGACATGAATTTGACCCAGTTCCGGCAGATGGCGAAGGACAGCAGAGCCTGGCGTGCTGCAGCCCAGGGGTCACAAAGAGGCGGAGGTGGCCTAGCGGCTGAACCGCAGCAAGCCTACAGTTCACCCTCTTACAGGGCAGTGGCTTTCCAAGTATTTTCAGAGCTGTGTGTCCGTCACCACCATCGCTCTTAGAATATTCTCTTCACCCCAAAAGAAACCTGGCACCCTGGGGTCCCGCCCGCCTTAGCGCGCCCCTGACCTGGGCAACCATGCCCTCCTTTGCGCCTATGGGTCTGCCTACTCTGCGCGTTCTGTATAAGCCGGATCGTGCCGTCTTCTGGGACCGGCTTCTCTCCCGTAACGTTCTCCAGGTTCACTCATGTTGTGGGTGGTGTCGGTACTTCATCTCTTTTATTTGCCAAGAATGCTCCATTTATTTTTAATTTATCCGCTCCTTCCCTGATGCACAGCTGGGCTGCTTGCTCCTTTGGTTATTGTTAATAGTGCTCTTATGGACATCTGTGTACACACTGGTGTGCGGACATGTTTTCAGTTCTCTTGTATGTATACAGATATAGTCCCAGGTGTAGAATTGATAGGGCATGGAGTTATTCTATGTTTAACCATGCTATTTTCCACAGTGGCTGCAAGATTTTACATTCCACCAAGGGTGTGTGAGGGTTCCAGTGTCTTCATATCTTCACAAACATTTGTTATGATCTGTTTTTTCCCCATGATCACCATCCTAGTGGCTATGAAGCAGTATCTCAACTGGGTTTTCTTTAATGTTTTATTTGTTTATTTTTATTCATTTGGTTGTACCAGGATCTTAGCTGCAGTCTGCAGGGTCTTTAGCTATGGCAGGTGGTATTTAGTTCCCTGACCAGGGACTGAACCTGGGCCCACTGAGTCGGGAGCACAGAGTCTTCGCCACTGGACCACCGGTGAAGCCCCTCTCGCCGTGGTTTTGAGTCTCACCTCCCTGACGACTAACGACGCTGAGCATCTTTTCATGTGGCTATTGGCCATTTGTATACCTTCTTTGGAGAAATGCCTATTCAAGCCCTTTGACTTCTTTATTAGGTTGTCTTTTTCTAAAGACCATTTTTTACAGCAGTCTTAAGTTCACAGGAAAATTGAGAGGACGGTACAGAGACTCCCCATATGCCCCTTGCCTGCCTCGTGACCACCTCCTCTTTATCTGCATCCTCCACCAGAGGGCACCTTTGTTGTAACTGATGAACCTACGCGGACATGCCGCTACCCCCCAGCGCCTGCAGTATGCATTCGGGCCACTCTGGTGCTGGCGTCCTGTGGGTTTGGACAGATGTCTCAGGATGCTGTCCCTTGATTCGGCGGCAGCATCCCTCCACCAGCCCCTGGCGACCACCGATCCTCTTCCCGTCTCCATGGTGCTACCTTTTCTAGAATGTTTTATAGTTCAAATCACACAGCATGTCGCCTTTTCAGGCTGACATTTTTACTTAATATGCATGTAGGTTTCATCTGCATTTTTCCATGACTTCACAGCTCATTTCTTTTTACTGCTGAGTAATATTCCGTTGCCTAGATGGACCACAGTTTAATTATTCATTCATCTACTGAAGGTTATCTTGGTTGCTTCCAGGTTTTGGCAGTTATGCATGAAGTTGCTGTAAATATCGGTGTGCAGGTATTTGTGCAGACAAAAACTTTCAACTCTTTTGGCTAAATTCTAAGAGTGACAATTACTGGATCACATGGTAATAGTACGTTTAGTTTTCCAAGAAACCGCCCCCCGTCTTCTGAAGTGGCTGCATCGTTTGGCTTTTGCGTCATAGCGGTGAGAGGGAGATTCTGCGGCCCCGCATCCTCCCAGCATCCGGTGCTGGCAGTGCTCTGGATTTCGGCTGTGCTAACAGGCCTGCACCTGTCTCACTGGTGCTCCAACTTGCATGTCCCTGGTGGCCTGCGAGGTGGAGCGCTTTTCCGTGTGCATGCTCTCATCGGCACGCCTCCTTGGTTGAGGGTCTCTAAGACTCTGGCCCAGTTTTTGACCAGGTTGTTTGTTTCCTCATTGTTTAGTTTTGAGAGTTCTTTGTATATTTTGAATAAATCTTTATCACGTTTGCAAATATTCTCTCCAAGCCAGTCTTCTCTTCCCACTCTCTTGATACTAGCCTTCACAGAGCTGAACTTTTTATTTCCTTTATGTACTTACTGCATTAGCAGAACTTCCAGTACAATGCTGGAAAGGATTGATGAGGGGGAAATCCCTAGCTCGTAGCTTAGCTTAGTGGGAGAAGGTCTAGTTTCTCACCAGTAAGTACGATGTTAGCTGCAGGTTTTTTATAGACATTGTCTATCAAGTTGAGCAGGTTCCCCATCTTCCTAGATTACTGAAAGTATCACGAATGAGTGCTGGATTTTGACAAATGCTTTTCATGCATCTATTAATATGATCATGTGATTTTTCTTTTCGAATGCAGCGACCCGCCCTAACCCCGCGCAGGGGCTCGAGGGGGCGGGCAGAGCGCGGCCCCTCCTCCCCGCTCCCCGCGAGGCCGCGCCCACCCCCCGCCTCCCCGCCTCCTTCTCACGTCCCTCTTTCTTTCTCTTCCATCTTCACCACTGAGATAGGATTCACGTACCCTACAGTTCCCCCTTCATGGATCACAGGCTTGTGGCGAAGGGACTTGAGTGGTGTGTTCAGTCTCTCAGTCCCGTCCGACTCTTTGTGACCCCGGACTGTAGCCCAGCAGGCTCCACCGTCCATGGGATCCTCCAGGCGAGAACACTGGAGCGTTGCCATTCCCTCCTCCAGGGGATCTTCCCGACCCGGGGAATCCAACCCGTGTGTTTTGTGTCTCCTGCCTTAGCAGGTGGACTCTACCACTGAGCCACCTGGGAAGCCCCGTGAAGAGACTCACTCAGGTAACTCTGAAATTATGGTGGTCATGCCGTGCAGGGCCACCGGAGACAGACAGGTCACAGTGAAGAGTTCTGAAAAATCGTGGCCCACGGGAGAATGAAATGGCAACCCACTCCAGTATTATTTTTTATTCCAATCCTAAAGAAGGGCAATGCCAAAGAATGTTCAAATTACCATATAACCACACTCATTACATGTTAGCAAGTTTATGCTCAAAATCCTTCAAGCTAGACTTAAGCAGTATGTGAACTGAGAACTTCCAGATTACAAGCTTGGTTTCAAAGAGGCAGAGGAACAAGAGAACAAACTGTCAACATTCACTGGATGATGGAGAAAGCAATCGAGTTCCAGAAAAACATCTACTTTTGCTTTCATTAATGACAGTAAAGCCTTTGGCTGTGTGGATCACAACAAACTGTGGAAAATTCTTAAAGAGACAGGAATACCAGACCACCTTACCTGTCTCCTGAGAAACCTGTATGCAGGTCAAGAAGCAACAGCTGGAACTGGACATGGAACAACGGACTGGTTCCAAACTGGGAAGGAGTACATCAAGGCTGTACATTGTCACCCTGCTTACTTAACTTGTATGCAGAGTACCTCATGAGAAATGCTGGGATGGATAAAGCTCAAGCTGGAATCAAGATTGCTGGGAGAAATATCAATAACCTCAGATATGCAGACGGCACCACCTTAATGGCTGAAAGCAAAGAGGAACTGCAGAGCCTCTTGATGAAAGTGAAAGAGGAAAGTGAAAAAACTGACTTGAAACTCAACATTCAGAAAACTAAGATCATGGCATCTGGTCCCATCACTGCATGGCAAATAGAAGGGCGAAAGTGGAAACAGTGACAGACTTAATCTTCTTGGGCTCCAAAACCGCTGCAGGTGCTGAGAGCAGCCATGAAATTAAAATCTACGCTTGTTCCTTGGAAGGAAAGCCACGACAAACCTAGACAGAGTATTGAAAACAGAGACATCCATCTTGTCGATAAGGGTCCATATGGTCAGAGCTATGGTTTTCCCATTAGTCATGTATGGGTGTGAGAGCTAGACCATAAGGAAGGCTGAGCACCGAAGAATTAATGCTTTCAAGCTGTGGTGTTGGAGACCATGGACTCTTGAGAGTCCCTTGGACTGCAAGGAGATCACACCAGTCAATCCTAAAGGAAATCAGCCCTGAATATTCACTGGAAGGACGGATGCTGAAGCTGAAGCGCGAACACTTTGGCCACTGATGCGAAGAGTCAGCTCATCGGAAAAGACTGTGATGCTGCGGAAGACAAGGCAAAAGGAGAAGCGGGGGCAGAGGATGAGATGGCATCACCAACTGAGTGGACATGAATTTGACCCAGTTCCGGCAGATGGCGAAGGACAGCAGAGCCTGGCGTGCTGCAGCCCAGGGGTCACAAAGAGGCGGAGGTGGCCTAGCGGCTGAACCGCAGCAAGCCTACAGTTCACCCTCTTACAGGGCAGTGGCTTTCCAAGTATTTTCAGAGCTGTGTGTCCGTCACCACCATCGCTCTTAGAATATTCTCTTCACCCCAAAAGAAACCTGGCACCCTGGGGTCCCGCCCGCCTTAGCGCGCCCCTGACCTGGGCAACCATGCCCTCCTTTGCGCCTATGGGTCTGCCTACTCTGCGCGTTCTGTATAAGCCGGATCGTGCCGTCTTCTGGGACCGGCTTCTCTCCCGTAACGTTCTCCAGGTTCACTCATGTTGTGGGTGGTGTCGGTACTTCATCTCTTTTATTTGCCAAGAATGCTCCATTTATTTTTAATTTATCCGCTCCTTCCCTGATGCACAGCTGGGCTGCTTGCTCCTTTGGTTATTGTTAATAGTGCTCTTATGGACATCTGTGTACACACTGGTGTGCGGACATGTTTTCAGTTCTCTTGTATGTATACAGATATAGTCCCAGGTGTAGAATTGATAGGGCATGGAGTTATTCTATGTTTAACCATGCTATTTTCCACAGTGGCTGCAAGATTTTACATTCCACCAAGGGTGTAAATGTCTTCATATCTTCACAAACATTTGTTATGATCTGTTTTTTCCCCATGATCACCATCCTAGTGGCTATGAAGCAGTATCTCAACTGGGTTTTCTTTAATGTTTTATTTGTTTATTTTTATTCATTTGGTTGTACCAGGATCTTAGCTGCAGTCTGCAGGGTCTTTAGCTATGGCAGGTGGTATTTAGTTCCCTGACCAGGGACTGAACCTGGGCCCACTGAGTCGGGAGCACAGAGTCTTCGCCACTGGACCACCGGTGAAGCCCCTCTCGCCGTGGTTTTGAGTCTCACCTCCCTGACGACTAACGACGCTGAGCATCTTTTCATGTGGCTATTGGCCATTTGTATACCTTCTTTGGAGAAATGCCTATTCAAGCCCTTTGACTTCTTTATTAGGTTGTCTTTTTCTAAAGACCATTTTTTACAGCAGTCTTAAGTTCACAGGAAAATTGAGAGGACGGTACAGAGACTCCCCATATGCCCCTTGCCTGCCTCGTGACCACCTCCTCTTTATCTGCATCCTCCACCAGAGGGCACCTTTGTTGTAACTGATGAACCTACGCGGACATGCCGCTACCCCCCAGCGCCTGCAGTATGCATTCGGGCCACTCTGGTGCTGGCGTCCTGTGGGTTTGGACAGATGTCTCAGGATGCTGTCCCTTGATTCGGCGGCAGCATCCCTCCACCAGCCCCTGGCGACCACCGATCCTCTTCCCGTCTCCATGGTGCTACCTTTTCTAGAATGTTTTATAGTTCAAATCACACAGCATGTCGCCTTTTCAGGCTGACATTTTTACTTAATATGCATGTAGGTTTCATCTGCATTTTTCCATGACTTCACAGCTCATTTCTTTTTACTGCTGAGTAATATTCCGTTGCCTAGATGGACCACAGTTTAATTATTCATTCATCTACTGAAGGTTATCTTGGTTGCTTCCAGGTTTTGGCAGTTATGCATGAAGTTGCTGTAAATATCGGTGTGCAGGTATTTGTGCAGACAAAAACTTTCAACTCTTTTGGCTAAATTCTAAGAGTGACAATTACTGGATCACATGGTAATAGTACGTTTAGTTTTCCAAGAAACCGCCCCCCGTCTTCTGAAGTGGCTGCATCGTTTGGCTTTTGCGTCATAGCGGTGAGAGGGAGATTCTGCGGCCCCGCATCCTCCCAGCATCCGGTGCTGGCAGTGCTCTGGATTTCGGCTGTGCTAACAGGCCTGCACCTGTCTCACTGGTGCTCCAACTTGCATGTCCCTGGTGGCCTGCGAGGTGGAGCGCTTTTCCGTGTGCATGCTCTCATCGGCACGCCTCCTTGGTTGAGGGTCTCTAAGACTCTGGCCCAGTTTTTGACCAGGTTGTTTGTTTCCTCATTGTTTAGTTTTGAGAGTTCTTTGTATATTTTGAATAAATCTTTATCACGTTTGCAAATATTCTCTCCAAGCCAGTCTTCTCTTCCCACTCTCTTGATACTAGCCTTCACAGAGCTGAACTTTTTATTTCCTTTATGTACTGCATTAGCAGAACTTCCAGTACAATGCTGGAAAGGATTGATGAGGGGGAAATCCCTAGCTCGTAGCTTAGCTTAGTGGGAGAAGGTCTAGTTTCTCACCAGTAAGTACGATGTTAGCTGCAGGTTTTTTATAGACATTGTCTATCAAGTTGAGCAGGTTCCCCATCTTCCTAGATTACTGAAAGTATCACGAATGAGTGCTGGATTTTGACAAATGCTTTTCATGCATCTATTAATATGATCATGTGATTTTTCTTTTCGAAACTCTTAGTTAATGTTAGTGAAAGTCATTCAGTCGTGTCTGACTCTTTGCGACCCCATGGACTGTATAGTCCATGGAATTCTCCAGGCCAGAGTACTGGAGTGGGAAGCCTTTTGCTTCTCCAGGGGATCTTCCCAACCCAGTGATCGGACCCAGGTCCTTTGCATTGCAGGCGGATTCTTTACCAGCTGAGCCTCGTAATGTGATCAATCAAATCAATTGATTTTTGAACGTCAAACTAACCTCATGTGCCTGAGATAAGCCCCAGGTGTGGTTGTGGTATGTAATCCTTTCTATACACTGTTGGATTTGATTTGCCAGTATTTTGTTGAGGATTCTTATATCTATCTCCACAAGAGATATTGGTCTCTAGTTTTCTTTTCTTGAAATGTCTCTGTCTAGTTTTGATCTTAAGATGATGCTGGCCTCATAGAATGCCTTGGGAAGTATCACCTCAGCTTCTGTCTTCTAAGAGAGATGGTAGAAAGTCTGTATCATTTTTTCTTAAATGTTTGGGAGAATTCATCATTGCGCTCCTCTGGGCTTGGTGCTTTCCACTGGGGAAGGCTGTCCTCATTGATTCAATATCTCTAATAAACATGGGCCTATCCAGATTGTCTGTTTCTTCTGTGTGAGCTTTGGCAGATTGTGTCTTTCCGGAATCGGTCCATTTTACGTTACCAAATTTGTTATTGTTGTTTGGTTTCTAAGTCAGGCCCGACTGCCAGAGTCCAGCTCCAGCAGCCAGGGGATCAGCCTGAAGGGATGAGTGGTGTCAGTGGGGAATGATGCGGCCTCTGACTCTGGGCGGGGGGTTACATGTTTATTTTAAGCATCAGGTTCTCTTTTATCCTTTGACAAAAGCATTAGGTCAGAGGTTTGACATTTTCATTTCCCCCTCACCCAGACTTATTGTCTCATTGTTGCCCTTCAAACAGAGTTCTTGCTCTCAGAATAGTGTTTACCTGTGATTACATTGTAACTTATGCTTATGTCTGGGCTGCATACCACATCCCTCAGTTTATTTCTTATCTTTCTAAATCCTGCTTGCCCCTAGTATCCTAAGCTCACTATCTCCTGAAAAGGCTTCTAGCTATTCTTAATTATTCCTAAACCCTAAACTCAGCAAACTTCCTTTGCCATAAACATTTCCCTCACAAACAGGCAAGAACACTGGCGTGGGTTGCCATTACCTCCCCCATGGTCCCTAGTATCCTAAGCTCACTATCTCCTGAAAAGGCTTCTAGCTATTCTTAATTATTCCTAAACCCTAAACTCAGCAAACTTCCTTTGCCATAAACATTTCCCTCACAAACAGGCAAGAACACTGGCGTGGGTTGCCATTACCTCCTCCATGGAGACTCCTCCCCCCAGGAATCAGACCCACATCTCTTGCATCTCCTGCGTTGGGAGGAGATGGGCTTTGTTTTTTTTTTTCACCACTGTGCCACTTGGGAAGCCCCAATCTCTTCATTATCCTTTACTAATATCCTCTCATTTCTCATATCTGTAATTTATGTCTTCTATTTTTCATAGATAGCCTGGCTAGAGGCTTATCAATTTTATTCATCTCTTCAAAGAGCCAGCTTTTGTCTTTGTTGATTTTTTAAATTGATCACCCATTTTCCATTTCAATGATTTTCCCTGTAATTCTTATTACTTCTTTTATTCTGCTTCTTTGGATTAAATCTGCTCTTCTTTTTCTAGCTTCCTAAGGAAGAAACTTAGATTATTGATTTTAGACTTTTCTTATTTTCTGATACACATTTAGTGCTCTAAATTTCCCTCTTGCTACTCTTTTCACCACATCTCACAATTTTTGATAAATTACATTTTTAAATTTTCATTTAGCTCAAGTACTTCTTAACTTCTCCTGACATTCTTAATGCCCCACGTGTTGTTTAGAAGGGTGTTGTGTAACCGCCATGTAATTGGGGCTTTTCCAGTTATTTTTGCTATTGATTTCTAGTTTAATTCCAATGTGGTCTAAGAGCAGATATGTAGACTCTCTATGCTTTTTGGTTTTTTAAGTTGCATTCTATGGCCATGGATGTGGTCTGTGAACATTGCTGAATGCTCCTTGTGAGCTTGAGGAGAATGTGTATTCTGCTGTTGTTTGGGGAAGTGGTATGTTGACACTATCTAACTTTGATAGTGTTGAGTTTGGTTATGTCATTTCTGATTCTCTCCCTGCCAGATCCATCCATTTCTTGTAGAGGAGCACTGAAATCTCCAGCTGTAATGGTGGACTTGTCCATTTCTCCTTGCAACTCTGATAGCTGTGGCATGTGTAGTTCAATGCTTTGGGTGTACACACATTCAGTTCAGTTCAGTTCAGTCACTCAGTCGTGTCCAACTCTTTGTGACCCCATGAATTGCAGCACACCAGGCCTCCCTGTCCATCACCAACTCTCGGAGTTCACTCAGACTCACGTCCATTGAGTCAGTGATGCCATTTAGCCATCTCATCCTCGGTCGTCCCCTTCTCCTCCTGCCCCCAATCCCTCCCAGCATCAGAGTCTTTTCCAATGAGTCAACTCTTCACATCAGGTGGCCAAAGTACTGGAGTTT